>WEDG01001203.1:0-29121 GCA_017591395.1 Schistocephalus solidus | reverse complement strand
GAACAAGCCTCAGTAGACTGACTAGTGATAATTATTCGTAGTGATAACAGAGAATAATCAGACCAAGTTGTGTATTTCTGACTTTTTAGTCATCATCAGCAAGCCATAGATATCCCCAGACGTGGACTGCTAGAGGCTCGACCTTGCAACGAGTTTGATCGCGGATGATGGCTTGCCAGGTGTGATTGTTTATTTAAGAAATGTCAGTTGGGTCCCTGCCCGAGATATTATAGGAAAAATATCGAGGTGATGTGCTTTTACGACTCTGTCTTGACCCCACTTAAATCCGCAGAATTGCTTGTGACAAAATGGAAGTATATAAATTAGAGTAGAGTAGCAGTTGTTCAGGCTTTTTACCCGTCATCAGCCAGCCATAGCAAATCCTAGCCATGCAGTGCAAAAAGCTTCACCTATCGACGACTTTGATCGCTATGCTACGCTCCACCAACTCCCACACGAGCAGGATGGCTTGCCAGTTTCGATTGTGTCTTGAAATTAGGTAAGCTGCGATCTCCCCATATTTTTTAGGAATAAATCGACAAAATTTACCATGTGGCTCTATCGAGAGTACAACCAGAAGCCTAAGACTGACTAGTGACATGGAGTTTTATTGCACACAAAGGACATGGAGAATGGAATGGGCATTTCTGGCTTTTTACCCAGCATAAGTCAGCCATAACCAATCCTAGCCATGCAGTGCGCGAGGCTTAAACTTTAAAAGACTTTGATGGTTATACTTCGCTACACCAACTCCCACACGAGCAGGATGCCTTGCCAGTTTCGATTGTGTCTACAAACCACGTCAGCTGGGCGCTCTCATATTTTATAGGAATAACTCGTCCAGTTGTGCCATGTGGCATTCTTTAGAGCAGAACAAGCCTCAGTAGACTGAATAGTGAAAATTAATCGTATTGATAACAGAGAAAAATCAGACCAAGTTGTGTATTTCTGACTTTTAAGTCATCATCAGCCAGTCATAGCCATCCCCAGACGTTGACTGCTAGAGGGTCGACCTTGTGAATAATTTGATCGCGGACGATGGCTTGCCTGGTTTAATTGTGTATTTTACAAATGTCATTTGGGCCCTGCTAGGGATATTATGGGAAAATATCATGCCGTTGTGCTTTGGGACTCCATCTTGATCCCACCCAACAGCCGCAGAATTGCTAGTGACAGAATGGTATTACTTGGTAGATAAATGTACGGCTCTTTGGGGTTTTTCTGGCTTTTTACCCATCATTAGCCAGCCATAGCCAATCCTAGCCATGCAGTGCAATAGGCTTTTACCTTCCGACGACTTCGATCGCTATGCTACGCTCCACCAACTCCCACACGAGCAGGATGGCTTGCCAGTTTCGATTGTGTCTTAAAAGTAGGTAAGCTGGGATCTCCCCATATTTTATAGGAATAAATCGACAAAATGTACCATGTGGCTCTATCGAGAGCACAACCAGCAGCCTAAGACTGACTAGTGACATGGAGTTTTTATTGCACACAAAGGACATGGAGACTGGAATGGGCATTTCTGGCTTTTTACCCAGCATCAGTCAGCCAAAGCCAATCCTAGCCATGCAGTGCAAAAGGCTTCACATTCCAACGACTTTGATCGCTATGCTTCGCTCCACCAACTCCCACTCAAACAGAATGGCTTGCCAGATTCGATTGTGTCTACAAATTACGTCAGCTGGTTGTCTTCCATATTTTATAGAAATTACTCTACAAAATGTACCACCTGGCTCTATCTAGAGTACAACCAGCTGCCTAAGACTGACTAGTGACATGGAGTTTTATTGCTGACAAATAAAACGGAGACTGGAATGGGCATTTCTGGCTTTTTACCCAGCATCATGCAGCCATAGCCAATCCTAGCTACGTAGTGCACGAGGCTAAACCTTCCGAAGAATTTGATCGCTGTGCTTCGCTTTACCAACTCCCTCATGAAAAGGATGCCTGGCCAGTTTTGATTGTGTCTACAAACCACGTCAGCTGGGCGTTCATATATTTCGTAGTAGTAACTCGGTCAGTTGTGCCATGGGGCATTTTCTAGACCAGAACAAGCCTCATTAGACATCTAGTGATAATTAATCGTATTGATAACAGAGAAAAATCAGACCAAGTTGTGTATTTCTGACGTTATAGACATCATCAGGCAGCCATAGCCATCCCCAGACGTGGACTGCCTGAGGCCCCACCTTGCGACGGGTTTGATCGCGGACGATGGCTTGCCGGGTTTGATTGTGTATTTTACAAATGTCAGTTGGTCCCTCTCCGAGATATTATAGGAAAATCTCATGCCATTGTTCTTTGGGACTCTATCCTGATCCCAACCAAATCCACAGAATTGATTGTGACGGAAATGTATTGCTTTGTAGATAATTTGAATGCTTTAAGCGGTATTTTTATATTTTTACCCATCATCAGCCAGCTATAGCCAATCCTAGCCATGCAATGCAAAAGGCTTCACCTTCCGACGACTTTGATCCCTATGCTACGCTCCACCAACTCCCACACGAGCAGGATGCCTTTTCAGTTTCGTTTGTGTCTACTAACCACATCAGCTGGACACTCCTTTATTTTATAGGAATAACTAGACAAAATGTACTATTTGGCTCTATCTAGAGCACAACTATTAGCCTAGTGACATGGAGTTTTATTGCTGACAAATAAAACGAAGACTGGAATGGGCATTTCTGGCTTTTTACACAGCATCAGGCAACCATAGCCAATCCTAGCCACGCAGTGCAAGAGGCTAAAGCTTCTGACGAATTTGATCGTTATGCTACGCTCTACCAACTCCCACACGAAAAAGGTGCCTTGCCGGTTTTGATTGCGTCTACAAACCACGTCAGCTGGGCGCTCTCATATTTTATAGGAATAACTCGTCCAGTTGTGCCATGTGGCATTCTTTAAAGCAGAACAAGCCTCAGTAGACTGAATAGTGATAATTAATCGTATTGATAACAGAGAAAAATCAGACCAAGTTGTGTATTTCTGACTTTTAAGTCATCATCAGCCAGTCATAGCCATCCCCAGACGTTGACTGCTAGAGGGTCGACCTTGTGAATAATTTGATCGCGGACGATGGCTTGCCTGGTTTAATTGTGTATTTTACAAATGTCATTTGGGCCCTGCTAGGGATATTATGGGAAAATATCATGCCGTTGTGCTTTGGGACTCCATCTTGATCCCACCCAACAGCCGCAGAATTGCTAGTGACAGAATGGTATTACTTGGTAGATAAATGTACGGCTCTTTGGGGTTTTTCTGGCTTTTTACCCATCATTAGCCAGCCATAGCCAATCCTAGCCATGCAGTGCAATAGGCTTTTACCTTCCGACGACTTCGATCGCTATGCTACGCTCCACCAACTCCCACACGAGCAGGATGGCTTGCCAGTTTCGATTGTGTCTTAAAAGTAGGTAAGCTGGGATCTCCCCATATTTTATAGGAATAAATCGACAAAATGTACCATGTGGCTCTATCGAGAGCACAACCAGCAGCCTAAGACTGACTAGTGACATGGAGTTTTATTGCACACAAAGGACATGGAGACTGGAATGGGCATTTCTGGCTTTTTACCCAGCATCAGTCAGCCAAAGCCAATCCTAGCCATGCAGTGCAAAAAGGCTTCACATTCCAACGACTTTGATCGCTATGCTTCGCTCCACCAACTCCCACTCAAACAGAATGGCTTGCCAGATTCGATTGTGTCTACAAATTACGTCAGCTGGTTGTCTTCCATATTTTATAGAAATTACTCTACAAAATGTACCACCTGGCTCTATCTAGAGTACAACCAGCTGCCTAAGACTGACTAGTGACATGGAGTTTTATTGCTGACAAATAAAACGGAGACTGGAATGGGCATTTCTGGCTTTTTACCCAGCATCATGCAGCCATAGCCAATCCTAGCTACGTAGTGCACGAGGCTAAACCTTCCGAAGAATTTGATCGCTGTGCTTCGCTTTACCAACTCCCTCATGAAAAGGATGCCTGGCCGGTTTTGATTGTGTCTACAAACCACGTCAGCTGGGCGCTCTCATATTTTATAGGAATAACTCGTCCAGTTGTGCCATGTGGCATTCTTTAAAGCAGAACAAGCCTCAGTAGACTGAATAGTGATAATTAATCGTATTGATAACAGAGAAAAATCAGACCAAGTTGTGTATTTCTGACTTTTAAGTCATCATCAGCCAGTCATAGCCATCCCCAGACGTTGACTGCTAGAGGGTCGACCTTGTGAATAATTTGATCGCGGACGATGGCTTGCCTGGTTTAATTGTGTATTTTACAAATGTCATTTGGGCCCTGCTAGGGATATTATGGGAAAATATCATGCCGTTGTGCTTTGGGACTCCATCTTGATCCCACCCAACAGCCGCAGAATTGCTAGTGACAGAATGGTATTACTTGGTAGATAAATGTACGGCTCTTTGGGGTTTTTCTGGCTTTTTACCCATCATTAGCCAGCCATAGCCAATCCTAGCCATGCAGTGCAATAGGCTTTACCTTCCGACGACTTCGATCGCTATGCTACGCTCCACCAACTCCCACACGAGCAGGATGGCTTGCCAGTTTCGATTGTGTCTTAAAAGTAGGTAAGCTGGGATCTCCCCATATTTTTATAGGAATAAATCGACAAAAATGTACCATGTGGCTCTATCGAGAGCACAACCAGCAGCCTAAGACTGACTAGTGACATGGAGTTTTATTGCACACAAAGGACATGGAGACTGGAATGGGCATTTCTGGCTTTTTACCCAGCATCAGTCAGCCAAAGCCAATCCTAGCCATGCAGTGCAAAAAGGCTTCACATTCCAACGACTTTGATCGCTATGCTACGCTCCACCAACTCCCACTCAAAAAGAATGGCTTGCCAGATTCGATTGTGTCTACAAATTACGTCAGCTGGTTGTCTTCCATATTTTATAGAAATTACTCTACAAAAATGTACCACCTGGCTCTATCTAGAGCACAACCAGCCGCCTAAGACCGACTAGTGACATGGAGTTTTATTGCTGACAAATAAAACGGAGACTGGAATGGGCATTTCTGGCTTTTTACCCAGCATCATGCAGCCATAGCCAATCCTAGCTACGTAGTGCACGAGGCTAAACCTTCCGAAGAATTTGATCGCTGTGCTACGCTTTACCAACTCCCTCATGAAAAGGATGCCTGGCCGGTTTTGATTGTGTCTACAAACCACGTCAGCTGGGCGTTCATATATTTCGTAGTAGTAACTCGGTCAGTTGTGCCATGGGGCATTCTCTAGACAGAACAAGCCTCATTAGACATCTAGTGATAATTAATCGTATTGAAAACAGAGAAAAATCAGACCAAGTTGTGTATTTCTGACGTTATAGACATCATCAGGCAGCCATAGCCATCCCCAGACGTGGACTGCCTGAGGCCCCACCTTGCGACGGGTTTGATCGCGGACGATGGCTTGCCGGGTTTGATTGTGTATTTTACAAATGTCAGTTGGTCCCTCTCCGAGATATTATAGGAAAATCTCATGCCATTGTTCTTTGGGACTCTATCCTGATCCCAACCAAATCCACAGAATTGATTGTGACGGAAATGTATTGCTTTGTAGATAATTTGAATGCTTTAAGCGGTATTTTTATTTTTTTACCCATCATCAGCCAGCTATAGCCAATCCTAGCCATGCAATGCAAAAGGCTTCACCTTCCGACGACTTTGATCCCTATGCTACGCTCCACCAACTCCCACACGAGCAGGATGCCTTTTCAGTTTCGTTTGTGTCTACTAACCACATCAGCTGGACACTCCTTTTATTTTATAGGAATAACTAGACAGAATGTACTATTTGGCTCTATCTAGAGCACAACTATTAGCCTAGTGACATGGAGTTTTATTGCTGACAAATAAAACGAAGACTGGAATGGGCATTTCTGGCTTTTTACACAGCATCAGGCAACCATAGCCAATCCTAGCCACGCAGTGCAAGAGGCTAAAAGCTTCTGACGAATTTGATCGTTATGCTACGCTCTACCAACTCCCACACGAAAAAGGTGCCTTGCCGGTTTTGATTGCGTCTACAAACCACGTCAGCTGGGTGCTCTCATATTTTATAGGAATAACTCGTCCAGTTGTGCCATGTGGCATTCTTTAGAGCAGAACAAGCCTCAGTAGACTGAATAGTGATAATTAATCGTATTGATAACAGAGAAAAAAATCAGACCAAGTTGTGTATTTCTGACTTTTTAAGTCATCATCAGCCAGTCATAGCCATCCCCAGACGTTGACTGCTAGAGGGTCGACCTTGTGAATAATTTGATCGCGGACGATGGCTTGCCTGGTTTAATTGTGTATTTTACAAATGTCATTTGGGCCCTGCTAGGGATATTATGGGAAAATATCATGCCGTTGTGCTTTGGGACTCCATCTTAATCCCACCCAACAGCCGCAGAATTGCTAGTGACAGAATGGTATTACTTGGTAGATAAATGTACGGCTCTTTGGGGTTTTTCTGGCTTTTTACCCATCATTAGCCAGCCATAGCCAATCCTAGCCATGCAATGCAATAGGCTTTACCTTCCGACGACTTCGATCGCTATGCTACGCTCCACCAACTCCCACACGAGCAGGATGGCTTGCCAGTTTCGATTGTGTCTTAAAAGTAGGTAAGCTGGGATCTCCCCATATTTTATAGGAATAAATCGACAAAATGTACCATGTGGCTCTATCGAGAGCACAACCAGCAGCCTAAGACTGACTAGTGACATGGAGTTTTATTGCACACAAAGGACATGGAGACTGGAATGGGCATTTCTGGCTTTTTACCCAGCATCAGTCAGCCAAAGCCAATCCTAGCCATGCAGTGCAAAAGGCTTCACATTCCAACGACTTTGATCGCTATGCTTCGCTCCACCAACTCCCACTCAAACAGAATGGCTTGCCAGATTCGATTGTGTCTACAAATTACGTCAGTTGGTTGTCTTCCATATTTTATAGAAATAAATCTACAAAATGTACCACCTGGCTCTATCTAGAGTACAACCAGCTGCCTAAGACTGACTAGTGACATGGAGTTTTATTGCTGACAAATAAAAACGGAGACTG
This sequence comes from Schistocephalus solidus, assembly GCA_017591395.1. Taxonomy (NCBI): domain Eukaryota; kingdom Metazoa; phylum Platyhelminthes; class Cestoda; order Diphyllobothriidea; family Diphyllobothriidae; genus Schistocephalus; species Schistocephalus solidus. Next base: position 22,035 of record WEDG01001203.1, on the reverse strand, counting down.
GAATGGGCATTTCTGGCTTTTACCCAGCATCATGCAGCCATAGCCAATCCTAGCTACGTAGTGCACGAGGCTAAACCTTCCGAAGAATTTGATCGCTGTGCTTCGCTTTACCAACTCCCTCATGAAAAGGATGCCTGGCCGGTTTTGATTGTGTCTACAAACCACGTCAGCTGGGCGTTCATATATTTCGTAGTAGTAACTCGGTCAGTTGTGCCATGGGGCATTTTCTAGACCAGAACAAGCCTCATTAGACATCTAGTGATAATTAATCGTATTGATAACAGAGAAAAATCAGACCAAGTTGTGTATTTCTGACGTTATAGACATCATCAGGCAGCCATAGCCATCCCCAGACGTGGACTGCCTGAGGCCCCACCTTGCGACGGGTTTGATCGCGGACGATGGCTTGCCGGGTTTGATTGTGTATTTTACAAATGTCAGTTGGTCCCTCTCCGAGATATTATAGGAAAATCTCATGCCATTGTTCTTTGGGACTCTATCCTGATCCCAACCAAATCCACAGAATTGATTGTGACGGAAATGTATTGCTTTGTAGATAATTTGAATGCTTTTAAGCGGTATTTTATATTTTACCCATCATCAGCCAGCTATAGCCAATCCTAGCCATGCAATGCAAAAAGGCTTCACCTTCCGACGACTTTGATCCCTATGCTACGCTCCACCAACTCCCACACGAGCAGGATGCCTTTTTCAGTTTCGTTTGTGTCTACTAACCACATCAGCTGGACACTCCTTTATTTTATAGGAATAACTAGACAAAATGTACTATTTGGCTCTATCTAGAGCACAACTATTAGCCTAGTGACATGGAGTTTTATTGCTGACAAATAAAACGAAGACTGGAATGGGCATTTCTGGCTTTTTACACAGCATCAGGCAACCATAGCCAATCCTAGCCACGCAGTGCAAGAGGCTAAAGCTTCTGACGAATTTGATCGTTATGCTACGCTCTACCAACTCCCACACGAAAAAGGTGTCTTGCCGGTTTTGATTGCGTCTACAAACCACGTCAGCTGGGCGCTCTCATATTTTATAGGAATAACTCGTCCAGTTGTGCCATGTGGCATTCTTTAGAGCAGAACAAGCCTCAGTAGACTGAATAGTGATAATTAATCGTATTGATAACAGAGAAAAATCAGACCAAGTTGTGTATTTCTGACTTTTAAGTCATCATCAGCCAGTCATAGCCATCCCCAGACGTTGACTGCTAGAGGGTCGACCTTGTGAATAATTTGATCGCGGACGATGGCTTGCCTGGTTTAATTGTGTATTTTACAAATGTCATTTGGGCCCTGCTAGGGATATTATGGGAAAATATCATGCCGTTGTGCTTTGGGACTCCATCTTGATCCCACCCAACAGCCGCAGAATTGCTAGTGACAGAATGGTATTACTTGGTAGATAAATGTACGGCTCTTTGGGGTTTTTCTGGCTTTTTACCCATCATTAGCCAGCCATAGCCAATCCTAGCCATGCAATGCAATAGGCTTTACCTTCCGACGACTTCGATCGCTATGCTACGCTCCACCAACTCCCACACGAGCAGGATGGCTTGCCAGTTTCGATTGTGTCTTAAAAGTAGGTAAGCTGGGATCTCCCCATATTTTATAGGAATAAATCGACAAAATGTACCATGTGGCTCTATCGAGAGCACAACCAGCAGCCTAAGACTGACTAGTGACATGGAGTTTTATTGCACACAAAGGACATGGAGACTGGAATGGGCATTTCTGGCTTTTTACCCAGCATCAGTCAGCCAAAGCCAATCCTAGCCATGCAGTGCAAAAGGCTTCACATTCCAACGACTTTGATCGCTATGCTTCGCTCCACCAACTCCCACTCAAACAGAATGGCTTGCCAGATTCGATTGTGTCTACAAATTACGTCAGCTGGTTGTCTTCCATATTTTATAGAAATTACTCTACAAAATGTACCACCTGGCTCTATCTAGAGTACAACCAGCTGCCTAAGACTGACTAGTGACATGGAGTTTTATTGCTGACAAATAAAACGGAGACTGGAATGGGCATTTCTGGCTTTTTACCCAGCATCATGCAGCCATAGCCAATCCTAGCTACGTAGTGCACGAGGCTAAACCTTCCGAAGAATTTGATCGCTGTGCTTCGCTTTACCAACTCCCTCATGAAAAGGATGCCTGGCCGGTTTTGATTGTGTCTACAAACCACGTCAGCTGGGCGTTCATATATTTCGTAGTAGTAACTCGGTAAGTTGTGCCATGGGGCATTTTCTAGACCAGAACAAGCCTCATTAGACATCTAGTGATAATTAATCATATTGATAACAGAGAAAAATCAGACCAAGTTGTGTATTTCTGACGTTATAGACATCATCAGGCAGCCATAGCCATCCCCAGACGTGGACTGCCTGAGGCCCCACCTGCGACGGGTTTGATCGCGGACGATGGCTTGCCGGGTTTGATTGTGTATTTTTACAAATGTCAGTTGGTCCCTCTCCGAGATATTATAGGAAAATCTCATGCCATTGTTCTTTGGGACTCTATCCTGATCCCAACCAAATCCACAGAATTGATTGTGACGGAAATGTATTGCTTTGTAGATAATTTGAATGCTTTAAGCGGTATTTTTATATTTTTACCCATCATCAGCCAGCTATAGCCAATCCTAGCCATGCAATGCAAAAGGCTTCACCTTCCGACGACTTTGATCCCTATGCTACGCTCCACCAACTCCCACACGAGTAGGATGCCTTTTCAGTTTCGTTTGTGTCTACTAACCACATCAGCTGGACACTCCTTTATTTTATAGGAATAACTAGACAAAATGTACTATTTGGCTCTATCTAGAGCACAACTATTAGCCTAGTGACATGGAGTTTTATTGCTGACAAATAAAACGAAGACTGGAATGGGCATTTCTGGCTTTTTACACAGCATCAGGCAACCATAGCCAATCCTAGCCACGCAGTGCAAGAGGCTAAAGCTTCTGACGAATTTGATCGTTATGCTACGCTCTACCAACTCCCACACGAAAAAGGTGCCTTGCCGGTTTTGATTGCGTCTACAAACCACGTCAGCTGGGCATTCCCATATTTCGTAGCAGTAACTCAGCCAGTTGTGCCATGGGGCATTTTCTAGAGCAGAACAAGCCTCAGTAGACGGACAAGTGATAATTAATCGTATTGATATGAGAAAAAAATCAGACCAAGTTGTGTATTTCTGACTTTTTAGTCATCATCAGCTAGCCATAGCCATCTTCAGACAAGGACTGCTTGAGCCTCGACCTTGCGACGGGTTTGATCGCGGACGATGGCTTGCCGGGTTTGATTGTGTATTTTACAAATGTCAGTTGGGCCCTGCCCAAGATATTATCGGAAAATATCAATCTGTTGTGCTTTGTGACTCAATCTTGAACCCACCCAACAGCCACAGAATTGCTAGTGAGAGAATGATATTGCTTGGTAGATAAATTGACAACAAAAAGCGCTATTGCTAGCTTTTTGCCCATCATCAGCAAGCCATAGCTGGACGCTCCCATATTTTATAGGAATAACTCGTCCATTTGTCCATGGGGCATTCTCTAGAGCAGAAAGAACCTCAGTAGACTGACACGTGATAATTAATCGTATTGATAACAGAGAAAAATCAAACCAAGTTGTGTTTTTCTGACTTTTAATCATCATCAGCCAGCCATAGACATTCCCAGACGTAGCCTGCTTGAGGCTCGACCTGGCCACGAGTTTGATCGAGGACGATTGCTTGCCGGGTTTTATTGTGTATTTGAAAAAATGTCAGTTGGGCCCTGCTCGAGATATTGTAGGAAAATATCATGCCGTTCTGCTTTATGAATCTATCTTGATCCCAACCAACAGCCTCAGAAATGCTAGTGAAAGAAATTTTATTGTTTGGAAGATAAATTGAAGGCTAGTAGTGGTATTTCTGGCTTTTTACCCATTATCAGCCAACTATAGCCAATCCTAGCCATGTAGTGCAAAAGGCTTCACCTTCCGAAAACTTTGATGGCTTTGCTACGATCCACCAACTCCCACACGAGCAGGTTGCCTTTCCAGTTTCGTTTGTGTATACATATTACGTCACCTGGGCGCTCCCCATATTTTATAGGAATAACTGGACATAATGTGCCATGTGGCTCTATCTAGAGCACAACCAGCAGCCTAAGACTGACTTTTGACATGGAGTTTTATTGTACACAAAATGAAATGGAGACTAAAATTGTAATTTCTGGATTTTTACCCAGCATCAGTCAGCCATAACCAATCCGAGCCATGCAGTTTGCAAGGCTTAAACTTTAAAAGACTTTGATAGTTATACTTCGATACACCAACTCCCACACGAGCAGGAAGCCTTGCCGGTTTTGATTGTGTCTTCCAACCACGTTAGCTGTGTGCTCCCATATTTTATAGGAATTACTCGTCCAGTTGTGCCATGGGGCATTCTCTAGAGCAGAATGCCTCAGTAGACTGACTTGTGATAATTAATCGTATTGATAACAGAGAATAATCAGACGAAGTTGTGTATTTCTGACTTTTTAGTCATTATCAGCCAGCCATAGCCATCCCCAGACGTGGACTGCTTGAGAATCGACCTTGTGACGAGTTTGCTCGCCAACGATGGTTTGACGGGTTTGATTGTGTATTTTACAAATGTCAGTTTGGCCCTGCAAGAGATATTATAGGAAAATATCATGCCGTTCTGCTTTATGACTCTATCTTGATCCCAACCACCAGCCTCAGAATTGCTAGTGAAAGAATGATATTGTTTGGTAGATAAATTGAAGGCTAGTAGTAGTATTTCTGGCTTTTTACCCATCATCAGCCAACTATAGCCAATCCTAGCCATGCAGTGCAAAAGGCTTCACTTTCCGATGACTTTGATCGCTATGTTACGCCCCAGCAACTGCCACAAGCGTTGGATGCCTTGCCAGTTTCGTTTATGTCTACAAATAACGTCAGCTGGGCACTCCCCATATTTTATAGGAATAACTCGACAAAATGTACCATTTGGCTCTATCTAGAGCACAACAAGCAGCCTAAGACTGACTAGTGACATGGAGGTTTATTGTACACCAAAGGAAATGGAGACTAGAATGGTAATTTCTGGTTTTTAACCCAGCATCAGTCAGCCATAGCCAATCCTAGCCATGCAGTGCACGAGGCTTAACCTTTCAATGACTTCGATCGTTGTAATTCGTTTCACCAACTCCCACAGGAGCAGGATGCCTTGCCGGTTTCGGTTGTATCTCCAAACCACGTCAGCTGGGCACTCCCATATTTTATAGGAATAACTCGTCCAGTTATGCCATGGGGCATTCTCTAGAGCAGAGCAAGCCTCAGTAGACTGATTATTGATAATTAATCGTATTGGAAACAGAGAAAAATCAGACCAAGTTGTTTATTTCTGACTTTTAATCATCATCAGCCAGCCATAGCCATCCCCCAACGTGGACTGCTTGAGGCTCGACCTTGCGACAAGTTTGATCGCAGTCAATGGCTTGCTTGGATTGATTGTGTATTTAACATTTGTCAGTTTGGCTCTGCCCGAGATATTATAGGTAAATATCATGCCGTAGTGCTTTGGGACTCTATTTTGATCCCACCAAACAGCCGCAAAATTGTTAGTGACAAAATGGTATCGCTTGGTAGATAAATTGAAGACAAATTGGGTTATTTATGGCTTTTTACCTATCATCAGCCACCCATTGCCAATCCTAGCCATGCAGTGCAAAAGGCTTCACCTTCCGACGACTATGATCGCTATGCTACACTCCACCAACTCCCACACGAGTACGATGGCTTGCCAGGTTCGATTGTGTCTACAAATTAGGTAAGCTGGGCGCTCCCCATATTTTGTAGGAATAACTCGACAAAATGTACCATGGTGCTTCATCAAGAGCACAACCACCAGCCTTAGACTGACAAGTGACATTGAGTTTTATTGCTGACAAAGAAAATGGAGACTGGAATGGGCATTTCTGGCTTTTGACCCAGCATCAGTCAGCCGTAGCCAATCCTAGCCATGCAGTGCACGAGGCTCCACCTTGAAAAGAATTTGATCGTTATACTTCGCTGCACCAAATCCCACAAGATCCGGATGACTTGGCGTTTTCAAATGTGTCTACAAACCATGTCAGCTGGGCGCTCCCATATTTTATAGGAATAACTCGTCCAGTTATGTCATGGAGCATGCTCTAGAACCGAACAATCCTCAGTAGACTGACTAGTAATAATAAATCGTATTGATAACAGAGAAAAATCAGACCATTCGTTTTATTTCTGACTTTTAATCATCATCAGCCAGCGAAAGCCCTCCCCCATCGTGGACTGCTTGAGGCTTGACCTATGGCTTGCCTGGAATGATTGTGTATTTTACAAATGTTAGTTGGTCTCTGCCCGAGATATTATAGGTAAATATCATGCCGTTGTGCTTTGACACTCTATCTTGATCCCACCAAACAGCCGCAAAATTGCTAGTGACAAAATGGTATCACTTGGTAGTTAAATTGAAGGAAAGTTGGGGTATTTCTGGCTTTTTACCTATAATCAGCCAGTCATTGCAAATCCTAGCCATGCAGTGCAAAAGGCTTCATCTTCCGATGACTTTGATCGCTATGCTACACTCCACCAACTCCCACACGAGTACGATGGCTTGCCAGGTCTAATTGTGTCAACAAATTAGGTAAGCTGGGATCTCCCCATATTTTAAAGGAATAAATCGACAAAATGTACCATGGGGCTCTATCATGAGCACAACCAGCAGCCTTAGACTGAAAAGTGACATGGAGATTTTATTGCTGACAAAGAAAATGGAGACTGGAATGGGCATTTCTGGCTTTTTACCCATCATCAGCAAGCCATAGCAAATCATAGCTTTGTAGTGCAAAAGGCTTCACCTTCCGACGGCTTTGATCGCTATGCTTCACTCTACCAAATCACACACGAGTACGATGGCTTGCCAGGTTCGATTGTGTCTACAAATTAGGTAAGCTGGGATCTCCCCATATTTTGTAGGAATAACTCGACAAAACGTACCATGGGGCTCTATCTAGAGCACAACCAGCAGCCTTAGACTGACAAGTGACATGGAGTTTTTTTGCTGACAAAGAAAATGGAGACTGGACTGGGAATTTCTGGCCTTTTAACCATCATTAGCCAGCCATTACCAATCCTAGTTATGCAGTGCATGAGGCTTACCCTTTCGACGACTTTGATCGTTATGCTACGCTCTACCTACTCCCACAAGAGCAGGATGCCTGTCCAGTTTCATTTGTGTAACCAAATTACCTTATCTGGGTGCTCCCCATATTTTATAGTAATAACTCGACAAAATGTACCATGGGGCTCTAACAAGAGCACAACCAGCAGCCTTAGACTCACTAGTGACATTGAGTTTTATTGCTGACAAAGAAAATGGAGACTGGAATGGGTATCTGGCTTTTGACCCATCATGAGTCAGCCATAGCTAATCCTAGCCATGCAGTGCACGAGGCTCCACCTTTAAAAGAATTCGATCGTTATACTTCACTGTAACAAATTCCATACGAGTCAGAGGCTTTGGCGGTTTCAAATGTGTCTACAAACCACGTCAGCTGGGCGCTTCCATATTTTATAGGAATAACTCGTCCAGTTATACCATGGGGCATTCTCTAGAGCAGAACAAGCCTCAGCAGACTGACAAGTGATAATTAATCGTATTGATAACAGAGAAAAATCAGACCAAGTTGTTTATTTCTGACTTTTAATCATATTCAGCCAGCCATAGCCATCACCCAACGTGGAATGCTTGAGAATCGACCTTGCGACGAGTTTGATCGCGGATGATGGCTTGCCTGGATTAATTGTGTATTTAACAAATGGCAGTTTGGCTCTGCCCGAGATATTATAGGTAAATATCATGCCGTTGTGCTTTGGGACTCTATCTTGATCCCACCAAACAGCCGCAAAATGGCTAGTGACAAAATGGTATCACTTGGTAGATAAATTGAAGGAAAGTTGGGGTATTTCTGGCTTTTTACCTATCATCAGCCAGCCATTGCCATTCCTAGCCATGCAGTGCATAAGGCTTCACCTTATGACGACTTTGATCGCTATGCTACACTCCACCAACTCCCACACGAGTACGATGGCTTGCCAGGTTCGATTGTGTCTACAAATTAGGTAAGCTGGGATCTCCCCATATTTTATAGGAATAACTCGACAAAATGTACCATGGGGCTTTATCTAGAGCACAACCAGCAACCTTAGACTGACAAGTGACATGGAGTTTTATTGCTGACAAAGAAAATGGAGACTGGAATGGGCATTTCTGGCTTTTTAAACATCATCAGCCAGCCATTGCCAATCCTAGCCATGCAGTGCAAAAGGCTTCCCCTTCCGACGACTTTGATCGCTACGTTACACTCCACCAACTATCACACGAGCAGGATGTCTTTCCAGGTTCAATTGTGTCTACAAATTAGGTAAGCTGGAATCTCCCCATATTTTATAGGAATAACTTGACCAAATGTACCATGGGGCTCTATCTAGAGCACAACCAGCAGCCTTAGACTGACAAGTGACATGTAGTTTTATTGCTGACAAAGAAAATGGAGACTGGAATGGGCATTTCTGGCTTTTTAACCAACATCAGCCAGCCATGGCAATTCCTAGCTATGCAGAGCATGAGGCTTAACCTTTCGACGACTTTGATCGTTATGCTACGCTCTACCTACTCCCACAAGAGCAGGATGCCTGTCCAGTTTCATTTGTGTATACAAATTACCTCAGCTGGGTGCACCCCATATTTTATCGTAATAACTCGACAAAATGTACCATGGGGCTCTATCAAGAGCACAACCAGCAGCCTTAGACTAACTAGTGACATTGAGTTTTATTGCTGACAAAGAAAATGGAGACTGGAATGGGCATTTCTGGCTTTTAAAACATCATCAGCCAGCCATTGCCAATCCTTGCCATGCAGTGCAAAAGGCTGCACCTTCCGATGACTTTGATCGCTACGCTACACTCTACCAACTATCACACGAGCGGGATGGCTTGCTAGGTTCAATAATGTCTCCACATTAGGTTAGCTGGGCGCACTCCATATTTTGTAGGAATAAATCGACAAAATGTACCATTTGACTCTATCTAGAGCACAACCAGCAGCCTTTGACCGACAAGAGACATGGAGTTTTATTGCTGACAAAGAAAATTGAGACTGGAATGGGCATTTCTGACTTTTAATCATCATCAGCCAGCCATAGCCATCCCCCAACGTGGACTACTTGAGGCTCGACCTTGCGACAAGTTAATCGCGGACGATGGCTTGCCTGGATTGATTGTGTATTTAACAAATGTCAGTTGGGCTCTGCACGAGATATTATAGGTAAATATCATGCCGTAGTGCTTTGGGACTCTATTTTTATCCCACCAAACAGCCGCAAATTGCTAGTGACAAAAGGGTATCGCTTGGTAGATAAATTTAAGGAAAGTTGGGGTATTTCTGGCTTTTTACCTATGATCAGCCAGTCATGGCCAATCCTAGCCGTGTACTGCAAAATGCTTCACCTTCCGATGACTTTGATCGCTATGCTTCACTCCACCAACTCTATCACGAGTACGATGGCTTGCCAGGTTCGATTGTGTCTACAAATTAGGTAAGCTGGGCGCTCCCCATATTTTGTAGGAATAACTCGACAAAATGTACCATGGGGCTCTATCTAGAGCACAACCAGCAACCTTAGACTGACAAATGACACGGAGTTTTATTGCTGACAAATAAATTGGAGACTGGAATGGGCATATCTGGCTTTTTACCCATCATCAGCCAGTCATTGCCAATCCTAGCCATGCAGTGCACGAGGCTTAACCTTAAACGACTTTGACCGTTATGCTACGCTCTACCTACTCCCACAAGAGCAGGATGCCTGTCCAGTTTCAGTTGTGTATAAAAATTACCTCAGCTGGGTGCTCCCCATATTTTATAGAAATAACTACAAAATGTACCATGGGGCTCTATCAAGAGCACAGCCAGCAGCATTAGACTAAATAGTGACATTGAGTTTTATTGCTGACAAAGAAAATGGAGACTGTAATGGGCATCTGGCTTTTGACCCATCATCAGTCAGCCATAGCCAATCCTAGCCATGCAGTGCACGAGACTCCACCTTTAAAAGGATTTTATCGTTATACTTCGCTGCACCAAATCCCACACGAGCTTGATGCCTTTGCTGTTTCGAATGTGTCTACAAACCCCTACAGCTGGGTGCTCCCATATTTTATAGAAATAACTCGGCCAGTAATGCCGTGGGGCATTCTCTAGAGCAGAACAAGACTCAGTAGACTGACTTGTGATAATTAATCGTATTGATAACAGAGAAAAATCAGACTAAGTTGTTTATTTCTGACTTAATCATCATCATTAGCCAGGCATTGCCATCCCCGAACGTCGACTACTTGAGGCTTGACCTTGCGACGAGTTTGATCGCAGACGATGGCTTGCCTGGATTGATTGTGTATTTACCAAATGTCAGTTGGGTTCTGCCCGAGATATTATAGGTAAATATCATGCCATTGTGCTTTGGGACTCTATTTCGATTCCGCCAAACAGCCGCAAAATTGCTAATGAAAAAATGTTATCGCTTGGTAGAAAAATTGAAGGAAAATTGGGGTTCTTCTGGCTTTTTACCCATCATCAGCCAGCCAAAGCCAATCCTTGCAACGTAGTGCCAAAGGCTTCACCTTCCGATGGCTTTGATCGCTATACTTCACTCCACCAACTCCCACACGAGCAGGATGCCTTGCCAGGTCCGGTTTGATTGTGAATTTAACAAATGTCAGTTGCGCTCTGGCCGAGATATTATAGGTAAATATCATGCCGTTGTGCTTTGGGACTCTATCTTAAGCCCACCAAACAGCCGCAAAATTGCTAGTGACAAAATGGTATCGCTTGGTCGATAAATTGAAGGAAAGTTGGGGTATTTCTGGCTTTTAACCTATCATCAGCCAGCCATTGCAAACCCTTGCCATGCAGTGCAAAAGGCTCCACCTTACGACGACTTTGATCCCTATGCTACACTCCACCAACTCCCACACGTGTACGATGGCTGCCCAGGTTCGATTGTGTCTTAAAATTAGGTAAGCTGGGCGCTTCCCACATTTTGTAGGAATAACTCGACAAAATGTACCATGGGGCTCTATCAAGAACACAACCAGCAGCCTTAGACTAACTAGTGACATTGAGTTTTATTGCTGACAAAGAAAATGGAGACTGGAATGGGCATTTCTGGTTTTGACCCAGTATTAGTCAGCCTTAGCCAATCCTAGCCATGCTGTGCACGAAACTCCAGCTTTTTAAACAATTTGATCGTTATACTTTGCTGCACCAAATCCCAAACGAACCGGATACCTTGGCGGTTTCAAATGTGTCTACAAACCACGTCAGCTGGGCGCTCCCATATTTTATAGGAATAACTCGTCCAGTTATGCCATAAGGCATTCTCTAGAGCAGAACAAGCCTCAGTAGACTGACTAGTGATAATTAATCGTATTGATAACAGAGAAAAATCAGACCAAGTTGTTTATTTCTGACTTTTAATCATCATCAGCCAGCCATGGCCATCCCCCAACGTGGACTGCTTGAGGCTCGACCTTGCGACGAGTTTGCTCACGGACGATGGCTTGCCTGGATTGATTGTGCATTTAACAAATGTCTGTTGGGCTCTGCCCGAGATATTATAGGTAAATATCATGCCGTTGTGCTTTCGGACTCTATCTTGATCCCACCAAACAGCCGCAGATTTGCTTGTGACAGAATGGTATTGCTTGGTATATAAATTAAAGTAAAGAAGCGGTATTTCTGGCTTTTTACCCATTATCAGCCAGCTATAGCATATGCTAGCTATGCAGTGCAAATAGCTTCACCGTCCGATGACTTTGATCGCTATGTTACACTCCACCAACTCTTTGAAGAGCAGGATGCCTTGCCAGTTTCGTTTTGTCTACATATTACGTCAGCTGGGTGTACGCCATATTTTATAGGAATATTTGACAAAATGTACCAAGTCGCTCTATCTAGAGCACAACCAGCAGCCTTAGACTGACAATTGACATTGAGTTTTATTGCTGACAAAGATAATGTAGACAGGAATGGGCATTTCTGGCTTTTTACCCAGCATCAGTCAGCCATAGCAAATCCTAGGAATGCGGTGAACGAGACTTAACCTTTGAACGACTTTGATCGTTATAATTTGCTACACCAACTCCCAAACGAGCAGGATGACTTGCCGGTTTCGATCATGTATTTAACAAATGTCAGTTTGGCCCTGCTCCAGATATTACAGGTAAATATCATGCCGGTGTGCTTTGGGACTCTATCTTGATCCCACAAAACAGCCGCAAAATTGCTAGTGAAAGAATGGTATCGCTTGGTAGATAAAATAAAGGCTAGTAGGGGTATTTCTGGCTTTTAAAACATCATCAGCCAGCCATTGCCAAACCTAGCTATGCAGTGCAAAAGGCTTCACCTTCCGACGAATTTGATGGCTATGCTACACTCCGACAACTCCCACATGAGTACGATGGCTGGCCAGGTTCGATTGTGTCTACAAATTAGGTAAGCTGGGTGTACCCCATATTTTATAGGAATATTCGACAAAATGTACCAAGTCGCTCTATCTAGAGCACAACTAGCAGCCTTCGACTGACAAGTAACATGGAGATTTATTGCAGACAAAGAAAATGGAGACTGGAATGGGCATTTTTGGTTTTTACCCATCATCAGTCAGACATAGCAAATCCTAGACACGCAGAGCACGAGGCTTTACCTTCCGACGACTTTTACCGTTATGCTACGCTCTACCAACTCCAACACGAGCAGGATGGCTTGCCAGGTTCGATTGTGTCTACAAATTAAGTCAGCAGGGCACTCCCATATTTAATAGGAATAACTCGTCCAGTTGGGCCATGGGGCATTCTCTAGAGCAAAACAAGCCTCAGTAGACTGACTAGTGATAATTAATCGTTTTGATAACAGAGACAAATTAGACCAAGTTGTGTATTTCTGACTTTTAAGTCATCATCAGCCAGCCATAGCCATGCCCAGACGTGGACTGCGTGAGGCTTGACCTTGTGGATTGTTTAATCGCGGACGATGTCTTGCCGGATTTTGATTATGTATTTTACAAATGTCAGTTGTGCCCTTCTTGAGATATATTATGAAAATATCATGCCGTTGTGCTTTGGGACTCTATCTTGATCCCACCCAACAGCCACAGCATTTCTGGTGTCAGAATGGTATTGCTTAATAGATAAATTGAATGCTAGTAGTGGTATATCTGGCATTTTACCCAGTATAAGCCTGCAATAGCAAATCCTAGCCATGCAGTGCGAAAGGCTTCACCTTCCGACGACTTTGACTGCTATGCTACGCCCCAAAAAAATCCCACACGAGAAGGAAGGCTTGACAGTTTCCATATGTTTACAAATTACGATGGCTAGGTGCTCCCCATATTTTTTATGAAAAACTCGACAAAATGTACCATAGGGCTCTATCTAGAGCACAAAACCCAGCCTAAGACTGACTAGTGAGGTAGTTTTATTCCTGACAAATAAAATAAAGACTGGAATGGGCATTTCTGGCTTTTTAGCCATCATCAGCCAGCTATTGCCAATCCTAGCCATGCAAAGCCAAAGTATTCACCTTCCAATGACTTGATCGCTATACCACGCTTCACCAACTCCAACAAGAGAAGGATGCCTTGACAGTTTCGTTTGTGTCTACAAACCACGTCAGCTGGGCGCTCTTATATTTAATAGGAATAACTCGTCCATTTGTGCCATGGGGCATTCTTTAGAGCAAATCAAGCCTCAGTAGACTGGTTAGTGATCATTAATCCTATTGAAAACAGAGAATATCAGACCAAGTTGTGTATTTCTGACTTTTAATTTATCCTCAGCCAGCCATAGACATCCCCAGACGTGGACTGCTTGAGGCTCGACCTTGCGAAGATTTTGATTTAGGACGATGGCTTGCAGGGTTTGATTTTGTATTTTACAAATGTCAGTTGGGTCCTGCCCAAGATATTATAGGAAATATCATGCCGATGTGCTTTGGGACTCTATCTTGATCCCACCCAACAGCCGCAGAATTTCTAGTGACAGAATGGTATTGCTTGGTAGATAAATTGAAGGCTTGTTGGGGTATTCCTGGCTTTTTAGCCATCATCAGCCAGCTATTGCCAATCCTAGCCATGCAGTGCCAAAGTATTCACCTTCCGACGACTTATATCGCTATACTTCGCTTCATCAACTCCTACAAGAGAAGGATGCCTTGACAGTTTCGTTTGTGCCTACAAACAACGTCTACTGGGCGCTCCCATATTTAATAGGAATAACTCGTCCATTTGTGCCATGGGGCATTCTTTAGAGCCAAACAAACCTCAGAAGACTGACTAGTTATAATTAATCCTATTGAAAACAGAGAATATCAGACCAAGTTGTGTATTTCTGACTTTTTAAGTTATCATCAGCCAGCCATAGACATCCCCAGACGTGGACTGCTTGAGGCTCGACCTTGCGACGAGTTTGATCGAGGACGATGGCTTGCCGGGTTTGATTATGTATTTTACAAATGGCAGTTGGGCCCTGCCCGAGAAATTATAGGAAAATATCATGCAGTTGTGTTTTTGGACTCTATTTTGATCCCACCCAAAAGCTGCAGAATTGCTAGTGACGGAATGCTATTGCTTGGTAGATAAATTGAAGGCTTGTTGGGGTATTTCTGGCTTTTTTAGCCATCATCAGCCAGCTATTGCCAATCCTAACCATGCAGTGCTAAAGGCTTCACCTTCCGACGAATTTGATCGCTATGCTACGCTACACACACTCCCACAAGAGCAGGATGACTTGACAGTTTCGTTTGTGTCTACAAACCACGTCAGCTGGGCGCTCCCATATTTAATAGAAATAACTCGTCCAGTTGTGCCATGGGGCATTCTCTAGAGCAGAACGAACCTCAGTAGACTGACTAGTGATAATTAATTGTATTGAAAACAGAGAATATCAGACCAAGTTGTGTATTTCTGACTTTTAAGTTATCATCAGCCAGCCATAGACATCCCCAGACGTGGACTGCTTGAGGCTCGACTTGCGACGAGTTTGATCGAGGACGTTGGCTTGCCGGGTTTGCTTGCGTATTTTACAAATGTCAGTTGGGCCCTGCCCGAGATATTATAGGAAAATATCATGCCGTTGTGTTTTTGGACTCTATTTTTATCAAACTCAAAAGCTGCAGGATTGCTCGTGACAGAATGGTATTGCTTGGTAGATAAATTGAAGGCTTGTTGGGGTATTTCTGGCTTTTTTAGCCATCATCAGCCAGCTATTGCCAATCCTAACCCTGCAGTGCTAAAGGCTTCACCTTCCGATGAATTTGATCGCTACGCTACGCTTCACACACTCCCACAAGAGCAGGATGCCTTGACAGTTTCGTTTGTGTCTACAAACCACGTCAGCTGGGCGCTCCCATATTTAATAGAAATAACTCGTCCAGTTGTGCCATAAGGAATTCTCCGTAGCAGAACAAACCTCAGTAGACTGACTAGTGATAATTAATTGTATTAGAAAACAGAGAATATCAGACCAAGTTGTGTATTTCTGACTTTTAAGTTATCATCAGCCAGCCATAGACATCCCCAGACGTGAACGGCTTGAGGCTCGACATTGCGACGAGTTTGATCGAGGACGATGGCTTGCCAGGTTTGATTATGTATTTTACAAATGTCAGTTGGGCCCTGCCCGAGAAATTATAGGAAAATATCATGCAGTTGTGTTTTTGGACTCTATTTTGATCCATCCCAAAAGCTGCAGAATTGCTAGTGACGGAATTGTATTGCTTAGTAGATAAATTGAAGACTTGTTGGGGTATTTCTGGTTTTTCAGCCATCATCAGCCAGCTATTGCCAATTCAAACCATGCAGTGCTAAAGGCTTCACCTTCCGATGAATTTGATCGCTATGCTACGCTACACACACTCCCACAAGAGCAGGATGACTTGACAGTTTCGTTTGTGTCTACAAACCACGTCAGCTGGGCGCTCCCATATTTAATAGAAATAACTCGTCCAGTTGTGCCATAAGGAATTCTCCGTAGCATAATAAACCTCAGTAGATTGACTAGTGATAATTAATTGTATAGAAACAGAGAATATCAGACCAAGTTGTGTATTTCTGACTTTTAAGTTATCATCAGCCAGCCATAGACATCCCCAGACGTGTACGGCTTGAGGCTCGGCCTTGCGACGAGTTTGATCGAGGACAATGACTTGCCGGGTTTGATTATGTATTTTACAAATGGCAGTTGGGCCCTGCCCGAGAAATTATAGGAAAATATCATGCAGTTGTGTTTTTGGACTCTATTTTGATCCATCCCAAAAGCTGCAGAATTGCTAGTGACGGAATGCTATTGCTTGGTAGATAAATTGAAGGCTTGTTGGGGTATTTCTGGCTTTTATAGCCATCATCAGCCAGCTTATTGCCAATCCTAGCAATGCAGTGCCAAAGGCTTCACCTTCTGACGACTTTAAATGCTATGCTACGCTGCACCAACTCCCACAAGAGCAGGATGACTTGACAGTTTCGTTTGTGTCTACAAACCACGTCAGATAGATGCTCCCATATTAAATAGAAATAACTCATCCTGTTGTGCCCTGGGGCATACTCCGTTGCAGAACAAACCTCAGTAGACTGACTAGTGATAATTAATTGTATTGAAAACAGAGAATATCAGACCCAGTTGTGTATTTCTGTTTTTTAAGTTATCATCAGCCAGCCATAGACATCCCCAGACGTGGACTGATAGAGGCTCGACTTTGCGACGAGTTTGATCGAGGACGATGGCTTGCCGGGTTTGATTGTGTTTTTTACGAATGTTAGTTGGGCCCTGCCCGAGATATTATAGGAAAATATCAAGCCATTGTGTTTTCGGACTCTTTCTTGATCCCACCCAAAAGCTGCAGAATTGCTAGTGACAGAATGGTATTGCTTGGTAGATAAATTGAAGGCCTGTTGGGGTATTTCTGGTTTTTTAGCCATCATCAGCCAGCCATTGCCAAACCTAGCCATGCAGTGCAAAAGGCTTCACCTTCCGACGAATTTGATGGCTATGCTACACTCCGACAACTCCCACACGAGAACGATGGCTGGCCAGGTTCGATTGTGTCTACAAATTAGGTAAGCTGGGTGTACCCCATATTTAATAGAAATAACTCGTCCAGTTGTGCCATAAGGAATTCTCCGTAGCATAATAAACCTCAGTAGATTGACTAGTGATAATTAATTGTATAGAAAACAGAGAATATCAGACCAAGTTGTGTATTTCTGACTTTTAAGTTATCATCAGCCAGCCATAGACATCCCCAGACGTGAACGGCTTGAGGCTCGACATTGCGACGAGTTTGATCGAGGACGATGGCTTGCCAGGTTTGATTATGTATTTTACAAATGTCAGTTGGGCCCTGCCCGAGAAATTATAGGAAAATATCATGCAGTTGTGTTTTTGGACTCTATTTTGATCCATCCCAAAAGCTGCAGAATTGCTTGTGACGGAAAAGTATTGCTTAGTAGATAAATTGAAGGCTTGTTGGGGTATTTCTGGCTTTTTCAGCCATCATCAGCCAGCTATTGCCAATCCAAACCATGCAGTGCTAAAGGCTTCACCTTCCGATGAATTTGATCGCTATGCTACGCTACACACACTCCCACAAGAGCAGGATGACTTGACAGTTTCGTTTGTGTCTACAAACCACGTCAGCTGGGCGCTCCCATATTTAATATAAATAACTCGTCCAGTTGTGCCCTTGGGCATTCTCCGTAGCAGAACGAACTTCAGTAGACTGACTAGTGATAATTAATTGTATTGAAAACAGAGAATATCAGACCAAGTTGTGTATTTCTGACTTTTAAGTTATCATCAGCCAGCCATAGACATCCCCAGACGTGTACGGCTTGAGGCTCGGCCTTGCGACGAGTTTGATCGAGGACAATGACTTGCCGGGTTTGATTATGTATTTTACAAATGGCAGTTGGGCCCTGCCCGAGAAATTATAGGAAAATATCAAGCCATTGTGTTTTCGTACTCTTTCTTGATCCCACCCAAAAGCTGCAGAATTGCTAGTGACAGAATGGTATTGCTTGGTAGATAAATTGAAGGCCTGTTGGGGTATTTCTGGTTTTTTAGCCATCATCAGCCAGCCATTGCCAAACCTAGCCATGCAGTGCAAAAGGCTTCACCTTTCGACGAATTTGATGGCTATGCTACACTCCGACAACTCCCACACGAGTACGATGGCTGGCCAGGTTCGATTGTGTCTACAAATTAGGTAAGCTGGGTGTTCCCATTATTTAATAGAAATAACTCGTCCAGTTGTGCCATAAGGAATTCTCCGTAGCATAATAAACCTCAGTAGATTGACTAGTGATAATTAATTGTATAGAAAACAGAGAATATCAGACCAAGTTGTGTATTTCTGACTTTTAAGTTATCATCAGCCAGCCATAGACATCCCCAGACGTGTACGGCTTGAGGCTCGGCCTTGCGACGAGTTTGATCGAGGACAATGACTTGCCGGGTTTGATTATGTGTTTTACAAATGGCAGTTGGGCCCTGCCCGAGAAATTATAGGAAAATATCATGCAGTTGTGTTTTTGGACTCTATTTTGATCCATCCCAAAAGCTGCAGAATTGCTAGTGACGGAATGCTATTGCTTGGTAGATAAATTGAAGGCTTGTTGGGGTATTTCTGGCTTTTATAGCCATCATCAGCCAGCTATTGCCAATCCTAGCAATGCAGTGCCAAAGGCTTCACCTTCTGACGACTTTAAATGCTATGCTACGCTGCACCAACTCCCACAAGAGCAGGATGACTTGACAGTTTCGTTTGTGTCTACAAACCACGTCAGCTGGGCGCTCCCATATTTAATATAAATAACTCGTCCAGTTGTGCCCTTGGGCATTCTCCGTAGCAGAACGAACCTCAGTAGACTGACTAGTGATAATTAATTGTATTGAAAACAGAGAATATCAGACCAAGTTGTGTATTTCTGACTTTTAAGTTATCATCAGCCAGCCATAGACATCCCCAGACGTGGACTGATAGAGGCTCGACTTTGCGACGAGTTTGATCGAGGACGATGGCTTGCCGGGTTTGATTGTGTTTTTTACGAATGTTAGTTGGGCCCTGCCCGAGATATTATAGGAAAATATCAAGCCATTGTGTTTTCGGACTCTTTCTTGATCCCACCCAAAAGCTGCAGAATTGCTAGTGACAGAATGGTATTGCTTGGTAGATAAATTGAAGGCCTGTTGGGGTATTTCTGGTTTTTTAGCCATCATCAGCCAGCCATTGCCAAACCTAGCCATGCAGTGCAAAAGGCTTCACCTTCTGACGACTTTAAATGCTATGCTACGCTGCACCAACTCCCACAAGAGCAGGATGACTTGACAGTTTCGTTTGTGTCTACAAACCACGTCAGATAGATGCTCCCATATTAAATAGAAATAACTCATCCTGTTGTGCCCTGGGGCATACTCCGTTGCAGAACAAACCTCAGTAGACTGACTAGTGATAATTAATTGTATTGAAAAACAGAGAATATCAGACCCAAGTTGTGTATTTCTGACTTTTTAAGTTATCATCAGCCAGCCATAGACATCCCCAGACGTGGACTGATAGAGGCTCGACTTTGCGACGAGTTTGATCGAGGACGATGGCTTGCCGGGTTTGATTATGTGTTTTTACGAATGTCAGTTGGGCCCTGCCCGAGATATTATAGGAAAATATCATGCCGTTGTGCTTTTGGGACTCTATCTTGATCCCACCCAAAAGCTGCAGAATTGCTAGTGGCAGAATGGTATTGCTTGGTAGATAAATTAAAGGCCTGGTAGGGGTATTTCTGGCTTTTAGACATCATCAGCCAGCCATTGCCAAACCTAGCCATGCAGTGCAAAAGGCTTCACCTTCCGACGACTTTGATGGCTATGCTACACTCCGACAACTCCCACACGAGTACGATGGCTTTGCCAGGTTCGATTGTGTCTACAAATTAGGTAAGCTGGGTGCTCCCCATATTTTATAGGAATAAACTCGACAAAATGTACCAAGTCGCTCTATCTAGAGCACAACCAGCAGCCTTCAGACTGACAAGTGGCATGGAGTTTATTGCTGACAAAGAAAAATGGAGACTGGAATGGGCATTTTCTGGCTTTTTACCCATCATCAGTCAGACATAGCAAATCCTAGACACGCAGAGCACGAGGCTTTACCTTCCGACGACTTTTACCGTTATGCTACGCTCTACCAACTCCCACACGAGCAGGATGGCTTGCCAGGTTCGATTGTGTCTACAAATTAAGTCAGCTGGGCGCTCCCATATTTAATAGGAATAACTCGTCCAGTTGGGCCATGGGGCATTCTCTAGAGCAAAACAAGCCTCAGTAGACTGACTAGTGATAATTAATCGTTTTGATAACAGAGACAAATTAGACCAAGTTGTGTATTTCTGACTTTTTAGTCATCATCAGCCAGCCATAGCCATCCCCAGACGTGGACTGCGTGAGGCTTGACCTTGCGGATTGTTTAATCGTGGACGATGTCTTGCCGGGTTTGATTATGTATTTTACAAATGTCAGTTGTGCCCTTCTTGAGATATATTATGAAAATATCATGCCGTTGTGCTTTGGGACTCTATCTTGATCCCACCCAACAGCCACAGCCTTTCTGGTGGCAGAATGGTATTGCTTAATAGATAAATTAAAGGCTAGTAGTGGTATATCTGGCATTTTACCCAGCATAAGCCTGCAATAGCAAATCCTAGCCATGCAGTGCAAAAGGCTTCACCTTCCGACGACTTTGATTGCTATGCTACGCTTCAAAAAATCCCACACGAGAAGGATGGTTTGACAGTTTCCATATGTTTACAAATTACGATGGCTAGGTGCTCCCCATATTTTTTATGAAAAACTCGACAAAATGTACCATGGGGCTCTATCTAGAGCACAAAACCCAGCCTAAGACTGACTAGTGAGGTAGTTTTATTCCTGACAAATAAAATAAAGACTGGAATGGGCATTTCTGGCTTTTTAGCCATCATCAGCCAGCTATTGCCAATCCTAGCCATGCAAAGCCAAAGGATTCACCTTCCGACGGCTTTGATCGCTATACTACGCTTCACCAACTCCCACAAGAGAAGGATGCCTTGACAGTTTCGTTTTGTGTCTACAAACTACGTCAGCTGGGCGCTCTTATATTTAATAGGAATAACTCGTCCATTTGTGCCATGGGGCATTCTTTAGAGCAAATCAAGCCTCAGTAGACTGGTAAGTGATAATTAATCCTATTGAAAACAGAGAATATCAGACCAAGTTGTGTATTTCTGACTTTTAAGTTATCATCAGCCAGCCATAGACATCCCCAGACGTGGACTGCTTGAGGCTCGACCTTGCGAAGATTTTGATTTAGGACGATGGCTTGCCGGGTTTGATTGTGTATTTTACAAATGTCAGTTGGGTCCTGCCCAAGATATTATAGGAAATATCATGCCGATGTGCTCTGGGACTCTATCTTGATCCCACCCAACAGCCGCAGAATTGCTAGTGACAGAATGGTATTGCTTGGTAGATAAATTGAAGGCTTTGTTGGGGTATTTCTGGCTTTTTAGCCATCATCAGCCAGCTATTGCCAATCCTAGCCATGCAGTGCCAAAGTATTCACCTTCCGACGACTTATATCGCTATACTTCGCTTCATCAACTCCTACAAGAGAAGGATGCCTTGACAGTTTCGTTTGTGTCTACAAACCACGTCTACTGGGCACTCTTATATTTAATAGGAATAACTCGTCCATTTGTGCCATGGGGCATTCTTTAGAGCCAAACAAACCTCAGAAGACTGACTAGTGATAATTAATCCTATTGAAAACAGAGAATATCAGACCAAGTTGTGTATTTCTGTTTTTTAAGTTATCATCAGCCAGCCATAGACATCCCC
>WEDG01001200.1:0-155854 GCA_017591395.1 Schistocephalus solidus | reverse complement strand
TTGTTGTGCTTCGTTCAGTTACGTATTGCTCCCGATTTCTCCTGCCCATACAGCGCCCACAATTCCAGCGCAGGCATTGGCCTGGTCATTCACCTGCGAATCCATCGCACATAGTCGGGTGAACCAGTGCCTGGGGCTCCGACATACAGTCGACGCGACCGCCTCCACTGCTCCCGCACATTTACACACCGCATGGGCTTATCAGGACACATGCGTCTCCACGACAACTTGCGGTAAACAACCAGAAGTTAAGCCACGTCAGCGCGTACTATCTACACTAATACATAGACAACACCCTGACCATCATCATAATGTACCTGATAAAATCACGGTGTCCTAGAAACCGTGGCTTGGAAGGCTGCCAATCTGACGCTTACACTAGACCACGCTGTGTGTCGAGTGGCTGACCAGTGGACTGGGAGTCAGACGGCAATAGCGCCTCCATATGCCCTAATTTAGTGAGCCCTGGTGTGTGCGTTATGGGGGCCCAAGTCGTGCTGTTGCGCGCGAAGACGGGTACGCCGACCCGTCAGCCAATGCGCCCACTCCCACATCAGACAACTGACCAGCTCGGACGGTGGTCTGACTGTGGGGGGAGGAGGGAGTGAGGTCGACAGGTCAGCGCATTTTCTTCACTATAAACAATCTGAAGCGCTTGAAACTATCACGGTGCACTAAAAAGCTGTTGCTTGGACGGTTGCCAACTGACGGGATAACTCGGACCGCGTGGTCAGCCCAATGTGGGTTTGGTGTGGAGTGGCTGATTGGCGGACTGAGAGTCAGGCTGCAATGGCTCCTTCTTAATGCGGACTTTATGGCACTTGCACTCCGTGGGATCCGAGCCAGGTGTGGTGGTACGCACAGGGGCGGCTCCGGCCACGACAGCCACCTGCACCTTCTCCCATCTCCGGTCTTCTTGACTCTGTCTTGACACCGGGCTCAGGTGGGGGAGGAGAGAGTGCAGTAGCTGCAGCGTAAGGCTACTATCACTGAAAACTAATTCACGCGCAGTCATCGTCCCTGCACCACCTGGTGTGGAGAATACGGTGGACCTCGTCGAAATCGACGGTCGAACTATCGGGTAACAGAAGACGCTCATGGGATTTGATCTGCTCCCCTAAGGTTGGCTTCCCTGGCACGTCCAGTTTTGGTATGTTCGTCTCCCCCGGTGAACTACTTCTTATCCGGTCATTGCACGTGCTCCTGTAAACGTTTAGTTCGGCCACGGAGACGCGACAAAACAACAGCAAC
Source organism: Schistocephalus solidus (assembly GCA_017591395.1). NCBI lineage: Eukaryota > Metazoa > Platyhelminthes > Cestoda > Diphyllobothriidea > Diphyllobothriidae > Schistocephalus > Schistocephalus solidus. The sequence goes on along the minus strand of WEDG01001200.1, from coordinate 154,603 downwards.
TCAGTTCTTCCGGACCTGATAATCGTTTTGCTTTAGTGGAACACGAAAGATTGGCATGCGAGGGATCAATGAAGCGTTCACAATCCGCGCTTGCGTGTCTAATAGCCGCACACACCTCTTTGGACATGATGCTTGGAAATTTTCTCCCAAACAACTAAAATAAACGTAAACTTGTATGTCGCAGTAGCTGGAATAGAACCACCGAAATCAGCAAATTGGGTCTAGAATAGCAGTCTACGCATAACTGAATTGTTAAGAGCAGTCATTATACTTAGGGTCAGCCGTCTGAGTTCATTGACTGCCTCAGAGCGCATACATAACTTGAAAAGCTGCGTTACACAAACGCCAGTTTGATCCTAAAATAGGAATCGTCCATTATTCTAAAGCCGTTCGAGTGAACATTTAGAAAAAAATATTACGTTTTTAGTAGAAATCGATGGCTAATAGCAACTAAGACGCTTTTCCCGTTGCTTTGCACATCACCGTTTTCTGCATTCAATCACCTGCACCTTTTCTGCTTAAAGGCTTACGATATAGCACATTTATTGCTCTTTGTAAGTCTCAATGGATTGGGTAGACTGATCTGGTTTAAGAAATAGATCAAGTTTGTCATTATATCGACGATAGTCTGATCTTGAATGCTGAAAAGATCCGCATTTTACCAAGCTGATGTGTCATCGTGAACTTCCCAGACTAACTTGGGCCTATCGTTATTCGGGTCCTTTTGCACAATGACTATAGAACTGAAATTTACGTTGATGGACTCGTCTAATAACGCAAACCAAAATGACTATTTATAATGAAAACTCGGTTCTTCTCAGTCGTGAATTATAGAAACTAAAGCCAGTTGAATGAGCACGCCGGTTCATAGTTTAGTGGTGGCAGAAACGGGGTGAAGATCGCCTTGGGCTCGAATCCCCGATGTTTATGACAAAAAGGATTGAGGTACTATGGATGCTGGAAATGATGGATTACCCTAGATTGGTCGTTTCGGTCTTGGTCTTTCCTAAAGAGTTCCCATCACTGTGTATTAAAATGATATCCGTAATTTCCAAATCATGACGATTTTATAATATTTGATCAAGCCGCTTGTTCTACTCTTAGCAAACATGACTAACAATGCACATAAGCTGTCTGATATCTAAGGAAGAACTGACAGTATGCCTTTCCATTTATTCAACTGTTACTGACAGGAGGAATTCTGCTGGGTGGGTCTACAGTTTCTGTTCAAACGCTAGATCCGGCGCAGTCTGTTATACATTTTGTATAACCATATTATGTCCACTCTAAACCAAACTGATAAAGCTTGCCATTTAATCGGAAACAGCTGGCGGGCTGCCTGTATGACCGCATTTGGACTAGGCGGTGGATTAAACGGCCTCAATTTGGGCGTGTTGCTTCATCGGAAGAAATCTAAAGCCGAGAAAGTGAAACGATTTACCAACTACAAGGTGACGAGTGAAAGGTCAAAAGTACATAAAATCCCAGTGTTCTAAACCAGACAACTATGCGTTAACTCAATGTTCATTTACGAGATGGTGTTTCCCTGATTACAGTCTATGTTGTTTCGAGCCCCATCAGAGTACAGGTGCTTATAGGGGAAATGAGATCCTTCCTAAAACGTATCATTCAATTTAAGCATGCACTCCTTCTTTCGCATGTTAGCTTGCCCTGAGATTGCCGCAACCCCGTGGGCACAAAAGCCACCTGGTAATTTTGTATAAAAAAAGTCGTTCTTAAGGTGTTGTTGTACAAAAAGCTAAATTCTACAACCCAACTTCCGACCACCCAAGTAGGCCAAATCAATTGCCTAATTTGGCGTGAGGTAGAAAGATCAAAGAGACCACGAATGCGGAGAGCGGGGTTCAAGGCTCGGCAGGGAGTTTTGATTGGATGCCCAAACGATTCAGTTCAGCCGCCAGCTTGCCTGAACGGTGCATGTCTAGGAGGATGTCGCAACCACCCACAAACTCGCCGTCAAAGTAAACTTGTGGGAAGGTAGGCCAATCAGAGAAGATCTTTGCACCCTCGCGAACCTCGTCATCCTCGAGAACATCACAGGAGGAAACGATGGCAGTTCCGTGCTTATCCACCTTGTCTAACACCCCGTGCGCCTCGAGGATACGACAGACAGCATTCGAGAAGCCACAGCGAGGCTGCCTAGGATTGCCCTTCATCAGAATCACAATGCGAGTGGCTTTAGTTATCTTACTGAGGCGCTCCCTCAGGTCTTCAGTCAGGATGTCAGCGAAGCCTCGACGTTGAGTTACCAGAGGTGATGGCGAGGGAAGTAGCCTGGGGTATGTCCTCGCCTACAAAGGTCCAAGGAAAAGGAACATAGGAGTGCATGAAATGATCTCCCCCATGCGTCCCGAGTAGTAAATTGCGTCAGTAAAGGAACTAATCACCCTCATTCAAAAAGATGTTGACAATGGCAGAAAATGCAACCTGGGGGGGGGTAAATGGAAACGAAACATTAAAGACGCATTTAAATGGAACCACCGACCGACAGGAAATAGGTGACCACTCGGCACTCAATGTATTTCCCATTTGTAACCATGAGGACATTCGTAAGAAGTGTGCAAAGTGACGTGCTGTCTGGAATGTCCCATCGTCTTCGGGAACTGGCTCTAGTAAATGTCAACGCCTACGCTCCGGAAAGCGACTATCCCACAGAATGCATCAGACGAGCTGCACGTCTTTTGAAGCATTCGAGGGCGGAGAGGGGGGGATTTACATGTTGTTAGACCGTCCTAGCGTGGGACGCTTGTAGCACTTGATTCACAGACAAAATTCAAAATTTGCAGTAATTCATGTAAATTCAAAGATATGCGCAGAGGCTAATAAAAAGAGTTATAAGCGGACGTTATTTGGGGTGCTTTTGCAGCATTTACTGGTTGTGCTTCATTTGCTGACAGTTGAGGAGAGGTCGGAGTGGGAATAAAAAAAAACATTCGGGGACACTTTTTGTTACGGAAGATCAGTTGTGACTGTTCAACAGTTTAGAACACACAATAAATAAATACTGATAACGACAAGGGAGACCTAGATTACAATTTTTGGCTTACAAGCAGCCTTCGGTCAGCCATTTCCCAAAACGGGGGTTCAATAACAGAACGCTAAATCGGACCCTGTGGTCATTGAGCGTTAAGTTCAGCGTCTATAGTTAAGGGATGGACCCGTTGTCCTTTCGGTTGTAAGAGAGGACACTAATTAGCATGTAGTGATACTCCAGACGGTAGGCGACACAGTGGCCAGTATGGAGAGTTCTGAAAATTAACCTAGCGTAACCCGATCAATACCATTGCATACACCAAAGAGATTCCGGTATGCTAGTGTAATGCTCTAACCACTAGACTTTTACCGGAATGTGAAAGCGTGTGTGATGTTAATACTTTTAGTATCAGTAGGCCGTGAAGCCGTTACCCAAGGTCATTTAAATCGGCTCAGGGCAATAATCACAAGCCTGAAACCCTAGAAAGTACTACATGCCACAGCAAAATAGCGAAAAACAGCCCAAAATCTTACGGCGTGCTCTCACTAAGCGTATTGCAAACTGACAACTTGGAGGCCACACTATATTACGCGGATTCCAGGCGTCACTTCTGCTCCTAGACCTGCGAAAGTAAGCTCAGTGGTTTAAAAAATCTGAAATCTCTGACGATATTTGCTATTTAGAATCCACCCTCAGGCTTATGCCAGTTGTCGACGATTTCAAAGGATGCCGGCGTCCATGGGTGCAGTTGTAGAATCAGGCATGGACAGTAATATCGTGCAGTTAAGTAACGCTGTCGCATGCAGGGGAAGAAGTAATAGCGATAAATCGATATACGTTCATATTTAGTAACTACAGCCTTGTGGGCGGTCTAGATGAGTTCACGAAGAGTGTAAAGTCAAAAGCATCGGATTTTACAATTGAAAAGGTGAGAACAAATTGTGCTAACAGACAGCTGGAGAGACGGAAAACTAGGAGCACATTACAGGGGCGTGAGAGACCAGGAAGAAATACGAGTTGTCCACTAGCAGCGGAATACTGCCATCACGTTTTGCGGCAGGGAGCGGGACAGGCCGACGATGAGGCGTGAGCCAGTGAGTGCCATAACCTGCATCTGGCTAGAACTGCACCATCTATCGAGCCAACGTGACCATCACAGCAAATGCGCTGGGTAGAGAAGACGTAAAAAACGCAACACCGGACCAGTATGTCCTTCGCCTGGAATTGCGAAGAAATTTAGCTCACGTGTTCTTCTGTCGGTAGACACGGAGGTCAAAATTAAACTTAGTTTTCTGCTGCCCTGAAAGCCGTACAGACCTTTGACACACGTTTTCCGAGGTGCAGCAACATGATCAAGACACGAGGACACTATTGAACTATGAAAAAGGGGGTGAAAATTCGGCCGGCACTGAAATTAGTTCACTTTCTGCAACCGTTTCGGATGATGGGTTCGAGAGCGAATCCGAAACGTCAGGCAAATAAACACCATGTTCCAGTGATAGCCTCCTCTTTTTCTGAGTTCACATCCTCTTTACCAGCATGACTGATGTCATGCAGTTCACATATCTTGGACAAGGCGAAGGCAAAATGTACTTCAGCTTTAGAATGGAGTAATGACATTCAGAAACTATCGACTCAGGGAAGGGAGACTGTTGCAGCCACTTCTGACTGATGGGCCATCAGATGGCCGGATTACTTATCGAGCCCGGGGTCACGTCTCAGATTTTCCCAGCGCGTGGTTGGCGACAGCAGAAATACAGAAATGGCGCATTCCAGTTTTCCTTACCATTTTTAGTAACATTTCTCGATTAATGGTTGCTCCCCGCTTTTCCAACGCCCGGGAGAGCCCTAGCTTGGAGCTCCAGAGCAACCGTAAGCATTCAAATTCTTTCGTCAAATCGAAACGGGCTAACAAAACACTTATTATACTACGTAATCCACATTCGTGTCAAGGATTTCAGTACCAGAAACTCTGAAGGAAGTTGTACTGGATAGATAAAGATGGCATAACCTAATCACAAATTCACTTTGTCGGATGTTAGTAAGCGGGATAAAGTAATCAACTAGCAGCTGGTGGACACCTAGCTATTAAAAAATGCTATAAAGTTCATATCGAAGAATGGAGATAGTAATTTACAAGTAAAGAATTTCGCTCGCTCGCCGGAATCCTGGCTTTATTCGACTTAGCTTTCGAACTCTTACAGGATTCCATCATAAGAGATAAAACAGAAACAAAATTCAGTCAATCGATTTATCGATCTGGCGCCGGCAGTCTGGCGCCTGTGCAGTTAACTCGGAACTGCCATTATGGATGTTTTTGGCCCCTGCCTCCTATAACTTGCTTTTTTGCTGCTGCTTTTATCTCTGTCGACGGACTTCAGTAAGATTTCGAAAGCTCAGGCGAATAAAGCCGTGATTCCGGTGGGCGAACAAATTTGTTCTCCTTTACACACCTGGAATGCGAACATTCGCCTCTATGGTAATTTTTTGCGATCATGAGCATCAAGGCTTCATCTCCCAGAGGCTACTAATGCCAATTCCTGCAGACAATGACGCCGTTACAGTAGATGTGCTAGCTCATAGAAGGTTAATCGAAATTACGAAATGTGTTTGCGACTAGAGCATAATGCATGTAGGATCGCCGATACAAGCAAAATGTGAATACCGGGAAGTAATTGAGAAGAAGTAGACGCGATCGCTGGAACAAGAATTTTATTCGCCTGACGGTTGGGATTCCAGCTCAAACCCAGCTTCAGCTACGATTCTTTATGAACGGGCATTTCATGGTCTTAAAAAATCGCATAATTCGAAATCTTAAAAAAGCGAAAGACTTTGCCTCCAAACATGAAGTTCCAAAAAGACGTACTTTGTTACCACATGAATGTAAGAGAGAATATTTGTGTGCATATCTTCTATAAAATATGTTATCGGTTATAAGGCCATGGAAAATCACTGAGAAAAAATACTACTACCTAGCTAGTCATTTTTTACGAAGTGTAGGTTTTGTAGGCAACCGTAAAGGAGGTCGTTCCAAAGCTAGCATCCTGATGTGACTGAAATATGTTTGGGATTATTCTACACGATACTAATTATTACAACAATATTCAAGTTTTTAATCTAAAACACAGCTGATAATTCAGGTTAACATTTCATGAGTGTAAGTTCCGAACTTTAGGAAGGGTGAGCACATGTCCATTTGAAGTCGACGCATCTATATGAATTCACCATCAAAATCTCATAAGCAGTCCCCAGGACAGTTTGGAGTGGCGGATGGGTTGCATGTCAGGGTAAGGGTTAAATTCGGTTTTGAAATGGAGTTCTTTTAACGACTGGTATTGTGCTGGGTTCAAGAGGAAAATGTTAAGAGGGTTTAGGTGAACATGTTGAGGGGTAGCGTTAGGACACTAGTCAGGGTTGAGGTTCAAATAACTCGACCCTGACAGAAAGCCTAACACTAACCCTACACCCTAACACCAAATCTTAACCCTAATCACAACCCTAACAAAGCTGCCGAAAATCGGCACATGTTTGACTAGGTGGGTTTGAGAGGTGTATCTGATTAAAGGGGTGTAGGGGTACTAGTTAGGGGTAGCACCACAAATATAGCATTTGGTAGCTCCAATTGTCTCGTACAGGTGGTGAATGCTCCTGTGGCCGCCTCTAACTGGTACCCAACTCTCACCTGTGGCTCCTCGAAGTTGGGTACGCCCCAACGACCACACCCAGGGCAACCGTCACGACCGGCAGGCTAAACCAGGTGGGGGTCTCCGGTGTTGAGGTGCCTCCACACCCGGTATGTCTGACTCCCGAACTTCCCACCTCCCCCTCTCAAAAAGCCCTACGGTGGGGGCGACAGCAACCCCGTAGGCGGCCCAGGCTAACTCGGGTCGTTCTCCCACTAAAACAAAGCCGTGACCCATAGTGGAGTTCGGCAGTCGCCTGGGATTTCCGAGCAGTCCTATTTAGGGACAGCACTGCTTGCCTCCTCGCGGAGGAAGGGGCTAGAAAAGGTGCCCTAAACAAATGCTAGGTATCACGTCTTCTGAAGCCGGCCGCATCTCGCAAATCGCAAAATACGCGGTCGTAAAACTCAAACAAACAACCCTCCAGGCTGTTTGGGTGAGTCCAGTCACACTATCAGCCTGGAATGTTCGTTCCGTTTAGACAGTCCTAGGAGCAACCGGCCGGAACGGAGGACGGCGCTGGTCGCTCGGGAACTGGCGCGCTACAAGGTTGATATTGCTGCTCTCAGCGAGACCCGATTCTCTGAACAGGGTCAGCTGGAGGAGGTGGGTGCCGGCTACACCTTCTTCTGGAGCGGCCGGCCAAAGGCAGAGCGACGCGACGCTGGTGTCGCCTTTGCCATCCGGAACGACATCGTTGGACGTCTGCTCTGTCTGCCGCAGGGATATCAATGATCGCCTGATGAGCCTCCGCCCGCTTCTTCGGGGAGACCAGTTCGCCACCATCATCAGCGCCTACGCTTCCCCAATGACGAGCTCTGATGCGGCGAAGGACAAATTCTACGAGGACCTGCACGCCCTGCTGGAGACTGTACCGAAAGAGGACAAGTTAATTGTCCTTGCTGACTTCAACGCCCACGTCGGGATGGACAACGCGGTCTGGCAGGGAGTGCTGGGTCCCCACGGTCTCGGTAGCTGTAACGATAACGGCCTCCTTCTTCTGCGCACGTGTGCAGAATACCGTTTCCTGCTGACCCACACCTTCTTCCGCCTTCCGATGCGGGAGAAGGCCACGTGGATGCACCCTCGGTCGCGGCGCTGGCATCTGCTGGACTGTGTTCTCGTCCGGAGGCGAGAGCGAAAGGACGTGTTGATAACCAAGGAGATCCGCGATGCCGATGGTTGGACAGATCACCACCTCGTCACCTCCCAGATGAGGCTCCGACTGCAACCCCGACGAAGGCGCTGGGCCGAGAACTTCAGAAGTGTCTTTAATTGCTCATCAGCCATCTCCGATGCTGCCATTGACCGGCTCCCTCAAGTGGACACGAACAATGACCTGGATCTGCCGCCTTTCCTTCCAGAATCCATCCGGGCCTTGCAGCAGATTTCCAGCGGTAAAGCACCGGGATCCGTCGCAATCCCACCGGAAGTCTACAAGCACGGTGGGCCCCGGCTGATGGCAGAACTCACAACACTCTTTCAGTAGATGGGGCGCCAAGGACAAGTTCCTCAGGATTTCAAATACGCGACCATCGTCCATCTCTACAAACGGAAGGGGAACCGACAATTCTGTAATAATCACAGAGGCATCTCGTTGCTCAACACCGCCGGGAAGATCTTCGCCGGTATCCTTCTCAATCGCCTGAACGCTCACCTAGAGCAGGGCCTGCTCCCGGAAAGCCAATGTGGCTTCCGTCGACACCGCGGAACAACCGATATGATCTTTGCCGCCCACCAGCTACAAGAGAAGTGTCAGGAGATGCGAACTCACATATACACTACCTTCGTGGTTCTGAAGAAAGCCTTTGACACGTTTAATCTCGACGGACTGTGGAAAGTCGTGCAGAAATGCGGTTGTCCTGAGCGGTTCACGCACATGGTGCGTCAGCTTCATGACGGGATGACGGCGCGCGTCACTGACAACGGGACGGTATCCAAATCATTCGCAGTGACCAACGGAGTGAAGCAGGGCTGCGTATTGGCTCACACCCTGTTCAGTCTCATGTTTTTGGCTATGCGGATGGACGCCTACCGTGATGAACAGCCTGGGATCCGCATCGCCTATAGAACTGACGGACACCTTCTCAACAGTCGGCGTATGCAGGCTTCAACGCGTGTGTCTACGACTACAGTTCATGACTTGCTCTTCGCGGACGACTGCGCCCTTAACACCGTGACGGAGGAGGACATGCAAAGGAGTATGGACCTCTTCGCCGTAGGCTGCGCCGATTTTGGATTAACAATCAGTACAGCCAAAACGGTTGTCATGCACCAGCCACCCAGCGCGGAATACATGCTCCCCGAATCAATGTAAATGGTGATCAACTCAATAACGTGGAAAACTTCGCTTATCTAAGGAAGCACGCTGTCGCGCAAAACGGGAATCGATGACAAGGTTGCCAACGGATCTCCAAAGCTAGTCAGGCCTTCGGCCGGCTGCAGGCCTCCGTGTGCAATCGCCACGGTATTCACCTAAACACCAAACTGAAGATGTACAAGGCTGTCGTCTTGACGACACTCCTTTACAGAGCGGAGACCTGGACCGTCTACTCGAACCAAGCCAGGAAGCTGAATCACTTCCATCTCAGCTGCCTTCGCAGTATACTGAATCTGAAATGGAAAGACAGGATCCCGGACACGGAAGTCCTGGAACGGACCGGAATCCTCAGTATCCACGCCATGCTGAGGCACGTGCAACTGCGATGGAGCGCCCACCTGGAAAGAATGGACGACGAGCGACTACGCAAACGACTTGTCTACGGAGATGCCACTACGGGTGCTCACCGACACGGTGGTCAAAAACGATGCTACAAGGATACGTTGAAGAAATCGCTGAAGTAACTGCAAATCAATCCAGCAACCTGGGAGGACCTCGCCCAGGATAAACCGACTGGAGAAGATCCTTGAATACTGGCTCAGCAATCTATGAGGCCAACCGGATCGCCACCGCCATTGCCAAAATAGCGTCACGAAAGTCACCAGCGCCCCGGACCAACATCGTTCATGTCCAGGCCTTGCTAACATGCCCGCGCTGTCAACGCATCTTCCGCGCGAGAATCGGCCTGGTTGGACATCTTCAGACGCAAAGCATCAACAATCTGACAATTCCAACTTCTACCTTTTTTTCTGCCAACCCTCCTTCAGACTCCCCCAACGTCACTCCTGGCATCAATTCCATTACTCCCACCATCATACAGACCGCATCCCAATACTCATTGTCTGTAACCCCTACCGCCTTTGCCTTCACTATCCCCGCCACCACCAGCGATGAAGACTCTCTCCTAAACTGTCCTCAATGCGACCGCACATTCACCACACACATCGGCCTGGTCGGTCACTTGCAAATCCATCGTGCAGAGACTGGTTAACCAGTGCCTGGAGCAACAACACACAGCAGAGATTGCCGCCTCCACTGCCCTCACTGTCCTAGGGCATTCGCTCATCACATGGGCCTATTCGGTCACATGCGCATCCATGACAGCGGACTTCACCGCAGTGCCGACAACACCGATACACCATGCACACCCTCCACTTCTGCCATTCTTACAGCCACTGCCGCCCCCACTACCGTGAATAACATCCCCCCAGCCTCTACTGATTTATCCTGCCCACAGTACGCCCAAAACTTCAACTCACGCATCGGCCTGGTCGGTCACCTGCGAATCCATCGCACGGAGGCTGGTGAACCAGTGTCTGGGGCTGCGACATACAGTCGACGCGCCTGCATTCACTGCCCGCACTGCTCCCGCGCATGGGCCTATAAGGACACATGCGCCTCCACGACAACCTGGGGTAAACCACCGGAAGCTAAGCCACATCAGCGCCCGACATCTAAACTAATACATAGACAGCATCCTCTTAATCATCATAATGCACCTGATAAAATCACGGTGTCCTAGAAACGGTTGGCTTGGAAGGCTGCCAATCTGACGCTTATACCAGACCACGCAGTCGGCTCAGTGTATGTGCTGTGTATGCGAGTGGCTGACCAGTGGACTGGGAGTCAGACGGCGATGGCTCCTCCATATACCTTGAGTAAGTAAATCCTTGTGTGTGCGTTATGGGGACCAGGTCGTGCTGTGGCGCGCGAAGACGGGTACGCCGACCCGTCAGCCAATGCGCCCACTCCCACATCAGAAAACTTACTGACTCGGACGGTGGTCAGATTGTGGGGGTGGGGAAGAGAGTGAGGTCAACAGCTCAGCGCATTTTTCCTCACTATAAACAATCTGACGCGCTTAAAACTATCACGGTGCGCTAAAAGCCGTGGTTTGAAGGTTGCTAACTGACGGGATAACTCGGACCGTGAGGTCAGCCCAATGTGTGTTTTGTGTGGAATGGCTGACTGGCGGATTGAAAGTCAGGCTGCAATGGCTCCTTCTTAATGTGGCCTTTATGGCACTCCCACTCCGTGGGATCCGAGCCAGGTGTGGTGGTACACCCAGGGGCGGCTCCGGCAGCGCCAGCCACCTGCACCCTCTCCCATCTCCGGTCTTCTTGACTCTGTCTTGACACCGGGCTCAGGTGGGGGAGGAGGAGAGAGTGCGGTAGCTGCAGCGCAAGGCTTCTAGCACTTTAAACTAATTCACGCGCAAGTCACCGTCCCTGCACCACCTGGTGTGGAGCATACGGTGGACTTCATCGAAATCGACGGTCGAACTGTCATCATCTGATAAAAAATTATCACAACACCGAAGTGGCGCGGTGAAAGCGAAGGTAGACAGGAAACTGAGGGAAGTGAGTTGAGCGTTTAAAAATCCCACGAGGGATTGAGAGCGTTCGATCCCAAAAGGACAAAGGAAACGTTGGAAGAAAGGCGAAGTCTTACGGGTACGAGCGCTTAAAATGATCTGGAAAAAAATGCAAAATGACTGGCAACGCTTGGCACGAAAATGGGAGTGGGGGAAGCCGCGACTCAGACGTGAGCTGCTGGCGAGCATTAGCACTTACCAGCGCCTCCGACTGTATTTGAATAGCTGCCGAGATGCCACCAAAAGGGGCAGTGGTTCGCGTGAGACAAGCGCTCCTTTGTGCAAGCAGTCGCACCATAGGCAAAAGCCGCGAAACTCCGCTGGCCATTATCTTTATAAACGGAGACAAAGTTGTCGTCAACAGAGGCATTCAATGATCAATTCAGGTTAAAAAAAGGTAACTAAGTAAGATGGGACACCAAGAATGACGGAGTCTGTACGGGAGTTCAATCGTTGGCTCAGCTTGGACTGAGATATGGACTCCAACAGGGGTTAGCTGCGAAATACACATGCTTTAGGGTCAATGGTCATGCAACGTTATACCCTGAAGGGTTAGAGACAAAATATTAAGCCGCCTGATGAGATCGTCATCGTCTTCAGATACATTAGTGGGAAATTGTATTTCTACTATAATCAGAGTGCATAAAGTGAAGTTGTTATTGCCAGTTCAGAAATGAGACGAAAACTTCGCGTCCATGACAGACAACTTTCACTGTGCACCCAATAAAGCTGGACAAAGTTAGTCGGATATGAGCGAGAGATTAGATCGTCAAGCCTATGCAGTCCACAGACTCTACACAGTTATAGGGTGGGAGGGGCATATAAAGCATTCCAGTCGACTCATCGCTTTGTTCACGGCAGTTTTTGCTGGATTCGCGGGCTATGACCACTTCCTTTTATTAATTTGAAACTGTCACACAGGAGGCCACTGCTTTTTTCAAGTAACGGACAAAGGACGGTAGGGCCGATACGGGTGGTAGCGCTGAACGGTCGTCTAAAGTCATCTGTCCCTGCAACAGTAGGTAGCTGTGGAAACTAATTAATTATTTTCCTTTGTCTTAAAAGAAGCGACCCGAAGTGCTAGCTTGTTTTACCCTATCCGCAAGTGATAGCAGTTCTTTCAAATAAATTGACGCGAACTAACAAAACTAAAGCAGTGGTGAGTAGAACCAGTTAGACTGAAGAAATGGTCAGTTTCCCACTGTTAAACTGATCGGTCTAAGGCAGAAAAATTGCATGTAACGACGGAGTCAGAACAAGATCATCCAGGTAACTGGGCGACGCACACTCAAGTAAGCAGGAAACGCGGGTGTGTGACTGATATATAAAAGGTTAAATTCAATGTATATAAGGGGTAAAAAATAGGGAAAATACTCGTTTGAGAGAAAGGTCGGTAAAGGGGAAGATGAGCAGCCAATTTACCATAGGCGCGGACAGCCTTGTGTACGATGCAGAGTTATACAGCGGTTCTTTCAAATAGCTTGGCACGGACTAATACAACTAAGTCAATAGTGAACAGTGTCAGATGGACTGAAGCAAGGACTTAGGCAGCATCGGCCGCGTTACGATGGGCAGGACGGATGACAAAGCATGGCGCTGTTGTCTCGGCGTATTGTGAATGTTTCCTCCAACCGAGTGATCAAGACTGCACTGTTTACAGTCCTAAGGGTTGCTGTATAGGCCAGATTCGACATGGATCGCCCAGCTCCCGTTTTGCTGAACAAGACGGTTTGGCTCTGATTGCATAGTCATTTGGTAACCTTTCAAACAGTGGCTTTATAAATGCATGCACATCAGTTCGATTGTGGTGAGAGGAGGCGCAAAACAAGCCCCACTCTCTTCGCATTTAATTGCTCGCCGGAAAGGCTGCCTGCCCCTCTGTCGCATGCTGGAGCGACTCGAAGTGCGAATCATAATTTATCTGGACAATCCGCCTGTCACACTGACGTTGATGGTTTGGCATTCCAACGCCACCAACAGCGAGGTTCGGATGAGACACCGACGCGTAAGTACACATCAAACGTCTCTGTCGGCCGTAAACCTGACGTAAAGTCAGGGCCTGCAGTCACGGACACCTCCGCCACATTAAATGAGCCTCAGGGGCATTATCATAAAAACAAAAAGCTAGCATGGCTCCGAGCTCCTGACGATCCTGTCGCAAAGAATGGGGCGGGGGTAAAAGACGACGACCGAGGAGGACAAATGGCACTGCAGTCATCCTGGAGCGATTCGAAAGGTGAAAGGCGAGGGTGAAGCTTTTAGTCAAAAGCAACAAAGAGCACGCCGCAAAATAGGGTGTGGGGAGAGGAAGATTAGGAGGAGGCCGTGACATCAACACTGTCTACCCGCCCACCACCGCTAGGCTGAACTGCGACCCCTAGGACTGATCTGTTTAGCACGATTCACCTGAAGCAATGCGTGGGCAGGCTCTTGCAACTCGGGGAACAGGATTTCCGACTTAATGGAACAAAGTGATTCCCTCCCCGCCCTCTCTTGGCAAGCACGTGCAACCTCCGAACGAGTAGATTAACGCTTTCAGAATGCTGCAATGACGCAGCAAGCTGTGGCGCCCAGAACTCGTTTTAGGGGAACCTAATGGCTGTATCGAGTTCTCTCGGGATAAATTCAACGTGAATTGCACTAACAAAGGAAGGGCGGAGTCAGGGCAACGCGGCTTACACAATCTGCAGGGATTTAAGTTGTCTTAATCCTCCTTCAAGTCCAAATAGCCCATTGATGAGGCACAAATTAAAAAAAAGTTGGGAGCGCAGGAGACCGTTTGTTTCGTAATAGAACTAATCATGGACGTCCAGTCTACCCTGCGACACATCAACACCGCTAAAGTCCATACGAAAAAGACATAAATCGACGAAACAAGTACCTGGCTCTGCCGAAAATCTGAGGCTTGTGAACACGTTCGCTTGTTCCGAAGGCTTAGGGTGGGAAAATGAAAGAACGCACCGAGGAGAACAGTGCATTCCCAGAACTAAAGCGGGAAGAGAGAATAGGACTGGTCATAGCCTACGCCCATACTTAAGGCGCGGACGAGGAAGAAGGGGGATTCAAACGTGTGAGCCTCTTGATGATTGGGATGGTCTACAACTGAACAACTGGTTCACACGTAAAGGCTTCCCATAGAGAAGGAGGTCACTTGAACCGAACATACATTGGCATTTCTATAAAAATTCGCATCGACCAGATGCAAGTATAGTCATTTCTGCTATGACTGAAAACTATACTCCTCAGACAGTAATGGAGGAAATAAAATGCATCTGACCATGACTACCCCTGATACATCCTGCGATGCTAGAAACGAAGGCCGGTGACGGGATGGTTACCGCATACATACTTTACTTGCATCGGCTAGAACAAATGCCTCCGAGTCTATGCACAATAAACCGGTCGCGGGCTATACCACCATAAATCAGTTTGAATAACAGTTCATCCCAAACACCGATGCCTAAAGGCGGATTGTCTTCCGCAAGCCCGAATTAACTATATAAGTCCACTTTCGGATGTGTCACCACGCCCGCAGCACCGTGTTAATGGGTTCAAGGCGTGAACAAAACATTGCAGACAGGGACGCTTCAGAGCATCATCAGTAAATCTCTTGATCGGTAGTGGTCTTAGTCCGAAACGTGGTCCGCAAACCACAGTATTTCCCGTGCGTAGCAGTTGTCGAAAACGACAATCGGCCTCAGTTCACCAGCAGGTTGGGTCAAATCTCGCAACTCGGATGCTGTTACTACGGACTCCTAGGCTAAAATCTTGGATTTCTGAATAATCCAATCCCATGGCGAGACCATGACCAAAGTTCAGTGGGCGGAACACGCTACAAATGAGTTGCACACAGTGGCTCACGGCCCTCTGAGATAAGCTTGTTGAGAGCCCTAAGTAATAGAGGGAGACAGAACATTCAATCGCCTGCAGTCGTTTCAATTAAGCAGTGGGTAGCAATTCTTATTGTATGACGCTGCTGGGGTGAATTTTCGGGAAGCGAGAGCAGTGCGGTTACATGGCAGCCTGTGTTTACTGAAAATAATTCCGATAAAAGTTGTTTTCGAAAACAGTCACCAATGAGATCAAGCTCCACCTGGCAACCTTTGTGGTCGAAAGTACTCTGGTCAGAACGTAGGGCACCGGTAGTGGGACGGGGGTTGGTGAGACGAAACAGTCTTGTTAGACGCGAGCCCCCACTCCTGCTTCCCATTAAGACTCAAACCTTGGGTAAGGATTAACTGGGGAATTCAGACAAGAATTTCGCAGCAAAGTGAAGTTAAAGGAGCACGATCCAACGTGAATAGTAGATGTAGCTGCAATTATAAGTCCTCCGGTTTGCGGAAAAACTAACCATTAGGAAGTTACCCGTATAGGCATCGTCTAGACTGACCTCTCCCTCAACCCAGCTTTCACTTGAGGTGCTACACCGGATGAACTGGATTTGAAAGGAAATCAAACGTTAGCCTACAAATACGAAGGGTGCCGTTGGGAGACAGTCGTACCGAATTGTTCACTGAAATGCCCCTTAAAAGGCAAAACTGAACTTAACTCGAGGGTTGATGGGCTGGGAAACAAAGTAAGCATAAACTGTAGCCGTGCCTTGACTAAGACTAACGGGCAATCTGAGCAGGACCAAAAACTTTTCGCGTTAAGTAAGAGGAACATAGGCGACGAAGGGTAGGTCCGCGCGTGTCCGGTAAATGTTTACAGAGGACGACTGCACTTTTGGCTGGTGTAAAAGCCCACTTTGTGACAAGAGACGGAAATCTGCGAGATCTTTTCTGAAGGTTAACAAAATCGGTAAGATAAAAACAGTAAAAAGGAGTATGGCAAAGGGAAGCAAATTGCACCACCTAGTCACAAACACGCACGGGTGATATAATGGATGTGCAAGTATCAAGAAGGCAATCAGAGTTTCGCATCCCAGAGAAGTAAGGTATTTGAATATATGTGTATGTATATATTACTTTGTACACACAGCTGAAAATTTGGCGATGTTCTTCGGAGCAGACCGTAAAAAGGTATAAAGCTGAAGTTCATTCTTCAATTGGTCTTCAGAAAGCGAGAAGCTGGAAACGACAGTTCTGAGAAGGCTTTATAGGATGGAGGTATGGGAGATGATGCAAACACCGGGACCAAATAAGATGTTATATGTGGAAGGGGACCAAGAGAGAAGGTCAGTTTCATAAAATGGAGCAGCCATTAACAGCAAATTAAAAAAGGAAAGTTGGCTCATGGAGACGAATTTACATATTTTTGCACAAGGAAAATGAACAAGAGCTGCCCACGATGCAAAGCGCCGTCGGTAGGCGTGAATGTGACGAGGGCCTTGAAGGGTGGCACACCGGTATTGCACCTGGCAACAACGAAGGGCCTATCCAAATTGGCGAACGAAAAATAAGTTTATGGTTAGGAGCCGGGAGAGCGAACAGCAGTTCTTGCGCGCAGACTATTCTCAGATTGAAAACTAAAATTGTCAAAGCCATTACTGGAAGGTGGAACAACGCCTCCGAGGAATGGGAGCGCGCGGACACACCTATGCACAGGCAGGCTCACGAGGCGCAGTAATCATCATTGAATGGTTAGAAGGTTATTTGTAAAAACGAATAGGGGTAAAACTCACTTTAGGCATGGATTCTAAAATAATAAAAACAAGGAATTTAAAACAATGGGCAAGTCAATTAGTTAAAAAAGTTAAAAGAAACGGTTGGCCCGGATTGCGACTTTTTGACGTTCTTGCCAACTGGCAACTACATTCCGATGCTAAGTCGGGTATGAGGTCTTGCGCAAACGTGCGGGAAAGCAAAGCTTAAATACAGAATGATACAGAATAATATATATATTGGATGGTAGAAAGGCAAAAAATGATGGAAACAGCGAGAAGACAGTCTGGAACTTTAAGGCACGTCTCTGAAAGAGAAAACGTCAGTTTCACTAATTGATAATAATTTGATTAACTATTGGAACAAAGCGGACAACGAAGTGAACCCTAAAAGACCTACGCTGTGGCCACTAACAAAAGGGATTAAATCGCACATAAAACACCAAAGGACCTTTCTTGTGAACAAATTTCAGGATTTGAGCGCCCGCATCATAAAATTCTCTCTTACGGTTGTCACTAAATAACTCATAATGTTATAGCCAAGCTTCTAAATGGAAATTCAGGTAAGAACTAAAGAAAACAGAGAAAAGCTGGGTGACGTTTTGCCCTCAAAGGATATGCAAAACTTCAACACAGACACAAAATGACTGAGTGTAATTTAGTAAGCTTAGGGAAGATCATCTCGATCCAATGGCCTGGAGATGGATTTTAACATGTATCAGACAACACGGGGTCTGTCTGGTCAAAGATTGTCAGAAAGTTACCAAAAGAACCACCTGCGTAAAACCAACTGGAGAAATGCAACTACATCAGTAGCGTGTTTTTCGAGTAATTATCAACGCCTACATCGATTAAATCATGCTCCCTAAAATTGTAAGTTCATTCACGATCTCCTTTGGCAGAACATTTAGCCTTATTCAACTTTGCGCTTCAAGTAAGCGTATATGTCTGTCTTTTTAAATCGTAAGTGAGTGGTTTTTTGCAGCTTTGGTATATAAACTATTAGTATTGGGTTTATCAATTCAGGTTCAAATAGATGCTACGTGGTGCATATATCGCAAGGTTTTATTAGTGTCAGGTCTCTATATAAAAAGATAATACCATACACATGGATTCCCATACAGCTTGGAACCTTGGAAAGTATTAAAAGCACTGGCTGTCCATCAAAATATTCAAGAACTATTCGTTTTTAAGACCGAAATACACCCTTAATTCGCACTCGTCACTCGCCCGGATTCAGTATCCGAGAGCATCAGTCAAAAGTTTGGTAAATACTCTGAAGGTGGTGAGCGGATTTGTCAGCGACCGAGTGGAACAGCATGTACAGAAGCCACCGCGGAATACAGCCAGCAGCAACTGGACAACCTTAACGAACTGGACGTAGGAAAGTAGAAGCACGGCAAAAGGCAACAAGTAAATTATCCAAAGACGTATAGTTCAAATGCATAAACGTGAGGGTGCGGTAAATAGACTTACCGATGGAAAGACATTATCAGCAGCTTCCTTGTACTTAGCGTGATGGTTAGGGCAGGTAGCGGACACCAAGGTGAATACCAAACCGCCACTTCGGTGGGCCAAAATAAGATTGTTTTCGGGGTTGCAGGATGGTAAGGAAGAATAAAGAAAGTGTTTCCTCCCTGATGACTATTACTGGGGCGGTGGGGACTGCAGATACCCAAAAGGCGAAATTTATGGTAACGGGAAAAATCTCGCTGAAAAGTTATAAACCCATGATTTTTATAAAAATGACCATTAACATTCAAAATCGCATTTGGAAAGGAGACACTAAGGCGAATGTGGGCGTTTAGGGAGTCCGGCTCAGCCCTGGTAGGTAGTCGGGGTGCCTGTGTCGGGTATGCTCGATTCACCATAGCTCAAAACGCTCTGGTGACTGAGGCTCTGACGACTGCCATGGAAACTAAAACGCTGAAAGTATGGTCCGTCCAAAAGACCGGAGAAAACCGTCTTCCACCGGTGTTATTGCTACGTTTTCGCGTTGAAATTCATCCGGAATGTACTTGCTGTCCATTTCGTTTTCTACATCAGGCTTCCAGGGAGGCGGGATATCTCTGAAAATAAATGAAGTAAAAGTTGCAAGTTAAAACAGCACTGACCATAAGAAAACTGGCACTCTAATCGACTCAAAACTTCAATGAGAAGCAGAAGTAAACAGGAGTGGCGATGACAGGTTAAAAAAATGTTTTCCGGCTACTACGGGTCGCCGATACAAAGTCTCTATATATTATTGATCTTCCACGATTGATCTACTCACGAAAACAACCTTTCGTCGCTTGCATAAACAGAATGCCCTTTGAGAGCGCCAGCAATTGAGAAAACAGATATTTAAAAAACTTGTTAGAGCAGTTTAACGCAACCCGAAACGCAAGGTCGGTGAAAGGATTTTTCAGTTCGAAATAAACCATTATAAGTGAAGGTTAGTCCGTTGTACTCGATGGGAACCACCATTTAACAATACGGCAGTGGTAGGATGCACTAGTTAAACGATAAGGAGTACGACTCGCGCGGCGTCGAACCAACTCCCCTATCTAACACTCCTAATTTTACAAAAAATAAGATACGATCAAAGCAGCTGGAAATTGGCATGGGCACGGTGGTGGTACTGATATAATGCGTCTATTTACGCGTGCCGAAACTGTTGGCGACTCGCTTCACGCGAACTAGATTCTGTTCACGTCAATCAGTGAAAGTGGCCATTAGGCCAAATTGTCGGAAATCTAGTGCAATCTAACTCTTCGTCCGAGAAATCGTGTTGGCCAGTCAGCTGACAACCGTTCAAACAAATCGGCCTTCTGACACTAGAGAAACTGAAAAACGCGTCATAGCATAGTGAAAAAAAGATACGCAAGATAAATTATAGTCCTCATTTCCTTTCCACAGAAACTGCACTAAGGAAACGATGCAGTTCTGAGTCGTGTCTCCAAGAAGGACCGAGTTATGCCCTCCGCTGTAAACCTTCCAATCCACATGACAGATTTAAGGCGCGTTTGGTTATGGTGGGGAAAAAAAGGGCTGGCCTCAGGCTGGATCGACCTATCCTTCTTTCTCGCTCCATGTCGACGCGGTCTGTCCGAGTAACGGTGAGTGGGGATGAGAGTTGCCGCAGTGGCTATCTAACGAGTATCATACCCATTTACGAAATAGCTGAGGGTTCAAGCAACCTCAGTGCAGCCAAATTAATACATCCTAAGAATCAAAGTCGCCCCCCTTGTGGTATAGCGTGGGAGCGACGCTACTATCCCGGGGGTACTTGGAGGACACCGTCACCACTTATAGGATCCGCTAAATGAACCTTTTCCATAAATGACGTCCGTTTACAAGACGATTAAAAACACTATCATAGGTGAGCCTAGTAGTCATTTGGTTGATTCTAGACTGACTGCTTAGGAAATCCTGCTTAGGCAGTCAAAATACTGCATCCGAATTGGCAGCTGGAGGGTGGGCTGTGCGCAAGGCCTTAGACTTGCCGTCGTGGGTTCATACCCCACGGAGACCGCCAAATTTTTCAAAGGTGGGTCAGAGGAAATATCACGAATGCCACACCTCGGCTCGCAGTCGAATCTACCAGTCTTGCATTGCCTACATAGACATAGGAGATCATGGAAGATCACAAATCTGGTCTAAGGGTGAGTGAGTAGCAAATACTAAACGAAACTTTCCATCGTAGTCAGATCATAGTTTAGAAAATTATGATGTAACTACCAGTTGACCCGGGCTCCGCGATAACCTAGAAGGGGGGATCAAATCATCTTAATCAAACGAAGTCCCGTACTCGGCAATTTGTATAAGACAGATTTTCAGAATATAGTACATTTTCAAGCTGAAAGAGATGTTTCGGGTCGCCAAGACACTACATAATCTGACCGATGCGAAGCATGGATGTGGAAGCCAAAATGCGACAGAGTACGCACATGTGCGTAGTCTACTAATTTAAGTTATAAAAAGTGCACAACTAAAGCCAAGAGTTGACCTGGTTTCCTACGTAATTTAGCAATATACTGGGCGGCCCATTTCCGACTTTCGGATTATAAATTATCGAGTGAAATACCAGTTATGGCAACAACGCGAGGAAGTTCACGGGAAACAAGAACTTTTTCAGTCAATGGAGAGAAATCTGTCATTTGAATTTGTCCACAGGTATACGAACTACAAATGATAGCTAAAAAAAATATCACACAAGTTAGATATACGTGACAATGAAGACAGAAAGTGGTTCACCGATCTACCGGATCATGCTGCTGGGTCAGTTTACAGCTGACTGTTCGTCAGCGCGATAAAAGGTTACGGGTTATGACCGGTATTACCACATGACAAGTAATGTCGGATTGATACACACTAATATCCATGCATCTAACCCTTTATCTGCTCCTGTGGGTCAGAATATATTGGTCACACAAGGCGGAGTTTGTCCAAAAGGATAAGAGAGCACCTTCCAGCATGGTAAGGAAGGGGTCAAATAAAGACCATAAACAGTTCTATTCTCGCGCATATAGTAGACATGAATCATCGTGTCTTCCGGGTAAATTACAAGATCCTCTCAAACTATTCAAAATTCCTTGGACAGCGTCTGTTGGCTACGGCAGAAGCGGTTAGAATTAGGCTACGTAAACAGGTCCTGGGCGCCCAAAAGAACTTTATACAGGCGCCGCAATTACCGTGGCAGAAAGCCACCAATTAGACCGCCCGCATCTAATTACTTGTCCCGGTGGCCGCCATCCATCTGAGGATGATCAGAAGACGGACCGCAATTTCGTTTCTTTCCCCCTCCCTCCCCGCCTTGACAACCGTACGATTTGTTCTATTCGCACACATATTTGACTTAGTCACACGGTGATATAAATTTAAAGGCCTGATGATAATTTATCGAAAGCTAACGTAAGCTTGCCAAATTGTCTTTTGAATTTTTCAATGGGAATTTCGCAACTCTATTATCAATGTGATATCTCTGATTAAAACTCGCAGACTCGGTAGTCAGCGCACAAGATCGCTGTTCTACCATCTGTTCAGTTTGGATCCGTCGTACAGTTGGATGGCGACGAGGAAGGCGGTGGAAACAGTTGAAGAACCTTGACTGAACTTTAGCAACAAGTAAAAAACAGGGACAGAGGGGAAGCACCCGAAAAAGCAAGTAGCGGGCAGACACTTCAAAAGGGCAGCGGAAGAGGAGTGACATTAGTAATTGTAACAAGCCGTTATAAACTTCGAAAGTCCGTAAGCGAATAGGAGAGGAAGTTATTCCTCAGAGTACCAATAACAGAAGAAAGAGCACAGCAATCCGCTAAGACGGTTACTTACTTCCGAATAAGTTTATCCCAAGAAATATTTGCGAAGAAGGGATGCATCATGACTTCAATGGCGTCCGCCTTGCCACCGCCAAGGCGGGCAGTTGGATCCTTGATAAGCAGACGTGACAAGATGTCCCTCGCAAAAATGCTTAAGGTATCCGGGACTTTCACACCTTCCTAGTTATGGGTTAGGCGAAGATGACAAATAATTAGGATTTTGAAAGGGAAACACATAAAGAAAGTGGGATGTTGCAATGGGTGTCGTTAGGCCAATTTGTATTACACGCCTAACCAAGCCTGGCTTGCGATGCAACAATAAAGGAAGCAAGCCCTGTCCTAGAAACACGGGTAAAGCTTGGAGGGAAGTCGTGCTTTCGCCAGAAGTTTAACAATCATGAGAAGGGTAAGGTACCTAACTGAGGATGTAAGGCCAAACACTACGTGCAGCCTCATTTTCAGTTACCCATACCCCGTACTTATTTACTTGGTGCAGGTGTTACCATGTCTGACCTAACCGGTCTCGATGATGTCGTGAATACTACTTCTCCGTGCGTGGTGATATACAGAATTGCATAGGAATGCAAACCTGAGGCCAAGAAGAAACGTTTCCCTCCTAAAACGCAGTTCCCTACCGAGACCCCAGCGAACATAAAGACACAATGGATGAAGTAATGCCTTGCTGCAGACAGCAGCCAAAGCCTCTGAGTCATGGCGCAATTCCAAACGTGAGGTCGCGAGCGCAGGCAGCACCGAGACCGGTGCGCGTGCGCGCATACACGGAAGCAATCGCACTCTAGCGGCGCGTCGGCATTCGCAGTTTTTTAGGTTAGGGCTTTCATAAGAGACAAAACAGCGTGAAAAAGACGGATTGGTAGGTCGAGTGGAACGGGTGCTAAGGAACGTGCGGTCCAACAAAAATCGTACGATGAAGATGAAGCGGGGGAGGAAGAAGCTGGGAACTCGCCACCTGAATTTTTTGGCGACCGCAAGAGGGTCTGGGCTACGGCAACGACAGATCCGGTGACCACCAGTAGAGGATTTCAGTAGTATTCTGTTGTCACAAATACCTAACGTACGCAGTAGAGACACCCAAAATATCAATTGTTTATACAGATATTTTCATCTGGGTCATTGTGTTTGGACGGCACTTATGGTGGAAAATTTGGAGCGTAGGTTTCGAAATATCGCTTTTCTCTCTATCTCTCATTCCCTTGATCCCTTTCTTTCCATTTATCCTTCGTACCCTAATTTTGTCTCTCGCGCCCGTCCTCCTTCCTCTATTGTAGCTGCGAGCCGAGGGGAAATTCTGTTTACTGCCTAACAAAAATTGGGGGTTGCGACCCGGCAAAAGAAAGTCATGTCAAAACAGCAGAACCCATATAGCAAATCTACGATATCACTACTGACCCAGTACTGCAAAACCTCATAAACTCCATGGTGGTTAGTCGATACTGGAGTAATTTTCACATTTTAATTGCATCCCAACCGCAGAGTAGTGACACAAGGCAAAACAAGGCCAAGACGGGAGGAATGAGAACTTTCTAAAAAGTCAAGAGTAAGAGGGAGGTCAGCTAATCTATGGTTCGGTCTTATAGATCTGAAAACGAGGTGATCAGTCGAGTGACCTAACTTAAGGCCATTGGTCTCATATGTGCGATTTCTTGTTCATGAGCGCAATAAACTTGAAGCATGACAGATACTTAGTAAGATCAATTGAGAAGTTATAATGCTAGCTTCTCGTCAAACTTTTCGAAAGGCAAAGTTAAAGTTCGTTATTGATCAACTATGTACCTGAAGGATAAGTTCGAACAGAATCTCGTGATCGTTCGAGTAGAATGGAAGGCGGCCACACATCATTTCGAACATCACTACACCCAGCCCCCACCAGTCAACGGAACGTCCGTAATCGTTGTCTAGGAGCAGCTCAGGTGCCAAATATTCCGGTGTGCCACAAAATGTCTTGGTGGTCGCACCGAAACCGATGTCCTCTTTGCACAATCCAAAATCGGTTATTTTAATGTGCCCTTCCTTGTCCAACAAAAGATTTTCCAGTTTAAGATCCCTGGTAATAAACAAAAATAGGCATCACTAAAAAAGCTCGGAAATGGAACGAGGAGGAGGCTGAAAAGTTAGACAGGAATGCAACCGACCAGGACAGGCAACACGAAAGATGTGGTCGGTACGCTATGAGCGGTACTGAAACCTTACGAGTCTTGCTAAAAGTAACTGGAAAAAAATTAACGCCACAAAATTATCAGGCGAGGGGTGACAATTGTGGTAATAAAAAACGAAGTGTTATTCGCGAAGACGAGAGAGACTGGACCGGTTATGTTGCCGAGTGATCTCGTTGCCAGAAGTCTAGACTGAAGTTAAGAACAGATATTTCGCTAAAGAATACACAATACAGTTCTACTAGCAGATCACCATACCAAAAAAAACTGTAAAAGTAGGTTTTAAGGGCATTTAAGGTAGTGCACCTTTACTATTCACAATCATTATACCCTTAAAGTTTACAACAGAAAATAATCAACTCGCCAAGTCCTTAAGTAGAGGAGCCTCAGCAGCCCTCGTGATATCACAGCAGACATGTTCACAAGCTTCGCCGTTCACCTACGTTTTTACTTGGCTTCGATGCATTTGAAAAAATATGCCTACAGCCACATCTTCGAAAGTTGAAGTACCGTTGCTCGTATAGTAAACAAGTCTTTTCATTACTGGCTGTGATATGTGGTTCAGGTGAATTCGCGGACGACGGCTTCAGAGACAGACGTATTTGCTGGCTAATAGACGTGAACGAAGATGTCCACGCGGGGGTAAACGCGTCCGGTGGAACGAAGTTTAGGCAATGCGGAGCGTTTCAGGAGGGCTGAGAAAGGCTGAGGGGGAGCAAACGTAAGGGGAGGGGAAAGGTTGCGATGATAAAGCGCACTTTAAAATGCGCTACATTTTCGCACATCTAATCAAAGGCAAAAACAACAACATTTGGGTAGAACAACAGATGCATCCTGTAGGAAAGTGGAAAAATGTACACCTTTGGGAGATTAGGCCTTGTTATTTGATTTTGCAAAGGCGGTGCAAAGCATTTCGACAAACAGCGCAAATAGCCGGCAGTGGCTGGGAAAACGGAAGAGTAAGGGGACTTGCCTATAAACAATGTTCTGGCTATGAAGGTACCCAAGTGCTGAGGTTATCTCTGCTGCGTAGAACTGAGTACGCGGTTCGGAGAATACACGTTCCCGTGAGAGATGGAAAAACAGTTCTCCTCCATTTACGTACTCCATGACAAAAAAAATGTGATCGCGAGTGGTAAATGAATATCGCAATTGGGTCATGAAGGGGTGGTTATTTTGCTGCAAAACTCGGTGCTCCGTCTGAGTGTGACCAACCTCCTCTTTCTGAAAAGCAGCCATTTTAAAAAAGGGAACGGTTCATAAATAGTAGTGAAAACGTGATTGTAAGGTGGTATATCAATGGAAGAAGAGACGTTTCCAACAAGGCCAATTCAACAATCAGTCAGCAAGTGGTGCGGCCAAAAGGCCCTATTTCTAAGTAGGAATAATTGGACGTTGTCAACGGACTTCAGTGGAGTTGGAGAAAACTGGCCTATAGCTAAAAAAGCGGATTCATGAGCACCGGTTGGCTGTACAAAGGTTGGACACAAAGTCAGAGGTGGCAACCCATGCCGCGCAGATGGGTTACGTCTTCAATTTTGATGCCGTCGAAATCGTGGACAGAAGCGAGGATCGTGCGTCAAGGCAGACAAAAAAACTCTGGGCGTCTACCGACCGCTCAGTCAACCGCAACATTATTTTGTCTGCCCCCTATCTGGTTTTTCGAATCCTCTTGACAGGAGACCGTCACGGCATAGATTAGTCGGGGCCGTTAATTACTTCCGCGGCTGACGAGGGCGGGGCGAAACAAGCCGTAGTGAGAGGCCGTACAGCGCAAACGCAAGCCAGTCAACGGGGGGCGGCGACACAAGCTACAGTGAGATGCGGGCCCGACGGAGGCATACAGGCAGTCCAAAGGGCACAATGCAAACAGAGGCATATAATGAGGGTGGTGCGCATGAGTCTCCATTCTCTGAAGATGGGTAGACGAAACAACTATCGGAAACGTCAAACACCTAATAAATCTCTTCCAGGGGACGGTCCAGTTACCCGTTTCCTGAGGATTTGCGGGGAAGGATATGCAGAGAGATAAAAATACTTCTGAACCACGAAAAATGAAACTCACCTCTATAAGAACAGCTTTCTTCAAAATCTTCATGGCATAAAAGTATCCCGTCTGTTTTTCTTTACACAGGACGACTTTGCCAAAGGTTCCCTTACCCAAAACTTTTAACAGCTCAAAGTCGCTCAATTTGTATCTCTTCGGCGGTCTGAAGATAAAAAATGGAAGCAGAAGTGATCGTAGTTTGTAATTAAACGAAAAAGTCAGAAAACCACGTGAGTTCCGCGAAGTTTGTTTCATCAAAGTCATTTGAGCACTGCATAACAAACAACCACGAGCCAAAATAAATATGCCCATGCGTCAAGGATTTGGCCTGCATCGCCCTAGATAAAACGAAGGTGACATAATATTGGGTTTGACACTAACATTCCTGAACGTCAGAGGTACGGAAATTATTGGAAATTATAAAAGTATAAAATGTGGACACATAAGTTTCCAGCAACCAACTGGATTAAAGTTGTAAGGAAATACGCTTTTTCAGCCAGCTGTCGGTCTCTCCGGTGTCACAACTATCGTTTGTAAGATAATCACATGAAGACTTGGAAAAATAACAGACAATATGGCAAACAGAAGAAGCAAAGAAGCTCACATATTGTCCTCTAAAATACCTCGACGAATTTAAGTAACATGAATTTCAATGCAGTTGTCGCCAATGCTCGAGAAACAAGAACTCGAATTTGTTTACAGGCTTACAGAGTAAAAAGGTGAATGAGGAACGTAAATGTATGCCAACACCTTCAGGACGGTATTTCGGCTCTTGAAGGAGTAGCTTTGCAATCAACTACGTATGCTACAATATAAAAAAGGTGCAAACAAGTACTTAAACCTTTAACTTGAGTAAACATATCTGTAGAAATTTAGTCGCATTTCAATTCCCACAGATATGTAAACAGCCGCGCCTGGGGTTGGGTATGGCAGGCTGATGACGGCAAATAAACCAGAAATGGTCATTCCAGTCTCCTTGTCTTTTTCGGTCAAGTTAGACTGCAGTAGTCGTCAGTACCCTCATCGACCGAAGCTGCCGCCCCAGGCTGTTAATCTTGGTTGCGATCGCGCCTCCGTGTTTATTCGCACCTGCCGGATAAGTGGTTGAGCTGGCCGAGGCGATAACTGTTCCTTCGTCGGGTCTGGGTTGTGTTGCGATTGCGTGCGTGTCCGCCATGGACTCACCCATGTTCGGATGCACGTTAGGCCCATGTTCACGTTTGCTCTTTCGATCATTGAGCTGCGTCCGGAGGGCTTGGTAGGCCGTAGGAAGCGTCACACAACGATTGATGGAGGTTGTTCCCGTGTGCCAAGCCTCGATTGTTTGCCTTGCCACGCGGTCACTTCCCCGACCAAGAATTTCAGCATTCTGGAAGGCGAACGTGTGTCCAGAGTCTGCGCAATGGTCCACCACCAAAGACAGCGGGTCCATTCTTCTTACCGCCCTCATGTGTTCTCCGACCCGGGTTTGTAGACGTTTCCCGGTTTCTCCAATGTAGTTGACTGCGCAGAAATTGCATTGAACCCGGTAGATGACGTTTGTTGTTTCACCTCGGGGCAGGGGGGGCCTTAGGCCTCATAACCAGATGTCGAATGGTTGACTCCGGCCGGTGGGCGATGCCGATCCCCAGCGGTCTTAGGAGACGGGAGACCGCCTCCGAAACACCGTCAATGGATGGCAACGCTCGCCATATCTTTGGCTGTTCGGTCGCTGGCCTTCGGCTTTGCCTGCACTGTCTGCTACGTTCGATGAAGTTGCGGGGATACCCGTTGGCCATGAAGAGGCGTTGGAGGTATCGAAGTTCTGCCTTTCTTTCGCCTGGCTCGCTGCAGTGTGTTTCAGCCCTTTTGTATAGCGTTCGAACACAACTGCGTTTGTGGCATGACGGATGTTTGCTATGGTAGCTCAGGATTTTGCGGGTACTGGTGGCCTTCCTATACACCGTCGTTTTTAGGTCCCCACTGGGTTTTCGATGGACGAGAACGTCTAGGAATGGCAGCTGGTTGTTTACTTCCACCTCCATTGTAAACTGGATGTCAGGGAAACTAGAATTCAGGTTGTCATGAAATTCCTTGACCATATCCCGCTCGATGATGACAAAGGTATCGTCCACATACGGATTCCAGAATTTCGGTTTGTAGTTTGTAAACACCAGGGTCTCTCCTTTTTGGAGAACTGCCTCTGCGATGAAGCCCGAGAGTGGCGATCCCATTGGCGTCCCCTTGACCTGCTCGTACGTTGTTCCTTCGAAAGTGAAGTACGTCTTCAGGCAGAATTTAAGAGCTGGATGAGATGTCTCCCTTTCACCGTCTCGTTCGTCTCGTTGTACCTGCTATCGAGCAGTTCGCTGACCGTTTCGACTGCCAGGCCTTGTGGGATGGAGGTGAAGAGAGAGGTG
Organism: Schistocephalus solidus; assembly: GCA_017591395.1. Taxonomy (NCBI): domain Eukaryota; kingdom Metazoa; phylum Platyhelminthes; class Cestoda; order Diphyllobothriidea; family Diphyllobothriidae; genus Schistocephalus; species Schistocephalus solidus. The sequence continues at coordinate 125,649 of WEDG01001200.1, read as the reverse complement.
ACATCGAATGACACCATCACCTCGTCTGCAGTAATTTGCACTCCCTGGAGCTGTTGCAGGAATTGAGTTGCTGAACAGACCGTCGTGGTCGCGTCCGAGGTGAGTGACCGCAAATTTCGGTAAAGCCATTTCGCCAGATGAAAGGTTGGTGCACCGCGCAATGACACGATTGGCCGGAGGGGGATACCAGCCTTGTGTACTTTTGGTAGTCCGTAGAACCTTGCTGCGGCCGCGTCTATTGGTTTAATGGCCAGTCGTACCGACTTAGTAATGGCCTTATTCTTTTGCATGTCGGCGAGTGTCTTGTCGAGTTCCATTACACGTTTCTTCATCGGTTCATCGTCACATGGCAGGTACGCCTGTCGGTCCTCCAGTAAGGCCTTGGCCTTCTGGATGTAGTCTGTCTTATTCATCACTACTGTGGAGCGTCCTTTGTCGGCTGGCAGAATCACGATGCTGGTGTCAGCCCTCAGTGTCTTGAGAGCACTCTGTTCGGCTCTGGAAATGATTGTGCGTGGTTTGTGCGCCATCACCAAAGAGGTTATCTGCTGCCGAATAAGGTGCTTTGTTTCGTCGGATTCCCCGGTTTGTTTGAGAATCGATTCGACAGTGGCCACGAAATTTACCGGATCGGCGTCTGTGATGTTAAAGCAAGCTTCATGACTCGGCACTTTCAATTGTGCAGGTGACATCTGCTTCGATGACATATTGTGCACCAGAACTTCGTTCTCTTCTTGAGATGAATGGGTTATATTTGGAAGCTTATCCACCAGCTCCGCATCTCTCGTTGCTCTTAGCTCTCTGGCCCGTTTATCAATCACCTGCTGCTGCAGCCTGACTCCGTCCTCGCCGATTAGTTCAGCGCACTGTGCAACCGCATGGCTCAAAACCCATTGTACTTGCGCAATCGAAGATGGCAGTCTTGGAGGAGCAACCGAATAATTCGTCTGCTATGTTGTGTCACCCACCGTTTCGCCAGATTTGTGTTCACCGGTGGCTTGTACGACAAGCTTTTCGGAAGCACGTGATTGTCAAGGCATCTGTGGAGGAATTGAATTTGCGAGTACGTTGAAGAAAGACGAAGGGCAAATACTTCCCAACGTCGTGCTGACTCAAGCGCTTCACGCCCGAAAATATTGTTTAAAGAAGCTCCGCATCTCTCGTTGCTCGTAGCTCTCTGGCGGAGCTGGCGGATAAGCTTCCAAATATAACCCATTCATCTCAAGAAGAGAACGAAGTTCTGGTGCACAATATGTCATCGAAGCAGATGTCACCTGCACAATTGAAAGTGCCGAGTCATGAAGCTTGCTTTAACATCACAGACGCCGATCCGGTAAATTTCGTGGCCCCTGTCGAATCGATTCTCAAACAAACCGGGGAATCCGACGAAACAAAGCACCTTATTCGGCAGCAGATAACCTCTTTGGTGATGGCGCACAAACCACGTGCAATCATTTCCAGAGCCGAACAGAGTGCTCTCAAGACACTGAGGGCTGACACCAGCATCGTGATTCTGCCAGCCGACAAAGGACGCTCCACAGTAGTGATGAATAAGACAGACTACATCCAGAAGGCCAAGGCCTTACTGGAGGACCGACAGGCATACCTGCCATGTGACGATGAACCGATGAAGAAACGTGTAATGGAACTCGACAAGACACTCGCCGACATGCAAAAGAATAAGGCCATTACTAAGTCGGTACGACTGGCCATTAAACCAATAGACGCGGCCGCAGCAAGGTTCTACGGACTACCAAAAGTACACAAGGCTGGTATCCCCTCCGGCCAATCGTGTCATTGCGCGGTGCACCAACCTTTCATCTGGCGAAATGGCTTTTACCGAAATTTGTGGTCACTCACCTCGGACGCGACCACGACGGTCTGTTCAGCAACTCAATTCCTGCAACAGCTCCAGGGAGTGCAAATTACTGCAGACGAGGTGATGGTGTCATTCGATGTCACCTCTCTCTTCACCTCCATCCCACAAGGCCTGGCAGTCGAAACGGTCAACGAACTGCTCGATAGCAGGTACAACGAGACGAACGAGACGGTGAAAGGGAGACATCTCATCCAGCTCTTAAAAATTCTGCCTGAAGACGTACTTCACTTTCGAAGGAACAACGTACGAGCAGGTCAAGGGGACGCCAATGGGATCGCCACTCTCGGGCTTCATCGCAGAGGCAGTTCTCCAAAAAGGAGAGACCCTGGTTTTCGCAAACTACAAACCGAAATTCTGGAATCGGTATGTGGACGATACCTTTGTCATCATCGAGGCGGGATATGGTCAAGGAATTTCATGACAACCTGAATTCTAGTTTTCCCTGACATCCAGTTTACAATGGAGGTGGAAGTAAACAACCAGCTGCCATTCCTAGACGTTCTCGTCCATCGAAAACCCAGTGGGGACCTAAAAACGACGGTGTATAGGAAGGCCACCAGTACCCGCAAAATCCTGAGCTACCATATCAAACATCCGTCATGCCACAAACGCAGTTGTGTTCGAACGCTATACAAAAGGGCTGAAACACACTGCAGCGAGCCAGGCGAAAGAAAGGCAGAACTTCGATACCTCCAACGCCTCTTCATGGCCAACGGGTATCCCCGCAACTTCATCGAACGTAGCAGACAGTGCAGGCAAAGCCGAAGGCCAGCGACCAACAGCCAAAGATATGGCGAGCGTTGCCATCCATTGACGGTGTTTCGGAGGCGGTCTCCCGTCTCCTAAGACCGCTGGGGATCGGCATCGCCCACCATTCGACATCTGGTTATGAGGCCCTAAGGCCCCCTGCCCCGAGGTGAAACAACAAACGTCATCTACCGGGTTCAATGCAATTTCTGCGCAGTCAACTACATTGGAGAAACCGGGAAACGTCTACAAACCCGGGTCGGAGAACACATGAGGGCGGTAAGAAGAATGGACCCGCTGTCTTTGGTGGCGGACCATTGCGCAGACTCTGGACACACGTTCGCCTTCCAGAATGCTGAAATTCTTGGTCGGGGAAGTGACCGCGTGGCAAGGGAAACAATCGAGGCTTGGCACACGGGAACAACCTCCATCAATCGTTGTGTGACGCTTCCTACGGCCTACCAAGCCCTCCGGACGCAGCTCAATGATCGAAAGAGCAAACGTGAACATGGGCCTAACGTGCATCCGAACATGGGTGAGTCCATGGCGGACACGCACGCAATCGCAACACAACCCAGACCCGACGAAGGAACAGTTATCGCCTCGGCCAGCTCAACCACTTATCCGGCAGGTGCGAATACACACGGAGGCGCGATCGCAACAAAGATTAACAGCCTGGGGCGGCAGCTTCGGTCGATGAGGGTACTGACGACAACTGCCAACGTGCGAACGCCGCCCCCTGACCAGATTGAGAACAAGCGATCACCCGCCCTCCCCAGTCCACCACGGACTCAGTGAAAAGGCAAAGGATGATCGCCAAGGATGAAACACCACCCTACTCATCAAGCAGCATGATGACTGAGGATCTCCACTCCCAACCCGGCCCCTCCTCTACGCAAATTCTAAAACCTTAGTAATCCCGTATTAGCCGAAATGTTACCATTTATAAATACTGTGAGGCGCGGTACAATATTTACCTCCGACGATGAAATCTTGTTTGATTTTGAAACGTCAGGACAATAAAACCATGGTTCCCGTGATCGCCTCTTCTTCTCATTTATTTCCGGGAACGCGCATCTTCGTTTCTATTAGCAATATATATATATATATATATATATATATATATATATATATATATATATATATATATATATATATATATATATATAGAAAAGACGAAATTCTTTGGGAAAAATAGAAACTTTAATGCGTAAATTTTTGAGACTGGTCCCCCAGCTCGTCGTCAGACTACGGGCAGTGTACAGGAACAATAAATCACTTAACCGTGTTAAACAAAGGATTCTGAGTTTGGGCAAAATCCGAACCAATAGGCTTTGAGTGTATTTCGTCATCCCGTCGTGATTGGTTGTGCGCGTTGGAATTTTTCTTCAACGATTTTGTACGTGGCATCCAAATCGATATGCCGGGGTATGCATGCCTCATCTGAGTGCATTGCTTCCAGGAATTCACGGCCTCAGATGAGGCATGCATCAACCGGCATATCGATTTGGATGCCACATACAAAATCGTTAAAGAAAAATTCAAACGCGCACAACCAATCACGACGGGATGACGAAATACACTCAAAGCCTATTGGTTCGGATTTTGCCCAATCTCAGAATCCTTTGTTTAACACGGTTAAGTGATTTATTGTTCCTGTACACTGCCCGTAGTCTGACGACGAGCTGGGGGACCAGTCTCGAAAATTTACGCATTAAAGTTTCTATTTTTTTCCCAAAGAATTTCGTCTTTTTCTATTGAATATCTTGGGATGCCTGTTTTTTTCAATATATATATATATATATATATATATATATATATATATATATTAATGGGAAGTACGTTTTGGAATGAAATATTTACACTTCTAAGGATGAATAACTGTGTGAAATTCTTCGACGCCGTTTAATCAGTACTCAATGTGATCACACACATTTCGGTATCATATGAGCATCAGGAGATATCGTTACTAGGACACGAAAGGTCGCGTGAACTGGCTTCAGGGAAAAAAACAGCATGTTATTAGGAAACTTTACGAGCATGTGAAAACATAGCTTCAAGGTCGAGAAGTATTACGCTTTTAAAACTAAATATTGCTTGCTTTCAAACAAAAAAATCAAAAATGCCATTTCTTTTAAGTTTGCTTTGGTAAACAAGTTTTTTCACATGAATGTTCAAAAATTGGATGTAATTTAAAGGGTTATTGGGAGTTAATGGAGGAACAAGTGCTACTTACGAAAATATTCTCCCGAGTTTAATTTATACAGGTAGCAGGAAAGTGGCTCATTCTAAAAAAATCTAATGGACTTAGGAATATATACCTGTTAATCACTTCTGCAGCTTCACTTAAGTGGCCTTTTGTAACTGAAAGCGCATCTAAAAATTGCAGTGTGTAGTTCAACATTTTAGGAGAAAGCGATATTTACTGATGCTTTTGGCGAAATTTACTCCAACTAATTCGGAGTAAATGATGTATATTAAATGAGGACTGAATTATCGTGTTCCGTCGCAGGCAATCATCAATGGATTTGGAAGTAATTTGGAGACAACTAGCATGGCAACAACGATAACTATGAAAAAGTAACCACAGATGTCTCCAGTTGGCTACCTCAACGACGTCGTCTTCTTACCTTGGACAAATTCCGGATGGAACCACTACTCGGCAGATAAGTAGGACGCAGCCAAGAGGTCGTATTCCAGCCCAAAGCATATTAGTTAGGTAAAAACGCTGCCGGAAGGACAAATTTGCAGACCGGAGCGCGAACAGCATATACCAAGTATCTATGAGCAAGTATTTCCTCAACGTATGGGAACGTCAAGACAGTCACCTTCAGAAGGCTCACTTTGTCTTCTGGTTAATCTCCCAATGACTTGAAAACACGAATCTAAGCAGCATAACGGAATCGGCAAAGTAATAACAAGCCATGCATTAAAATGAATCGTTAATTATAATATCAGTAGCATATTTTATGTAAATGATAGTGCAATCACCTTTGGGGGAGATCAAGGACAACATCATCAGCCAAATCGACTTGACAGATCGACGTGGGGCCTTCAGATTCTGATCGTAGTCGGTTGGCAACTAGTTGGATTGCTTGAAGCCATTCATGACGTTCAGATTCGTGTTCAACGAAGAATAACCGCTCGACAACCGTAGTCCATTGCAGGCCACGCATAAGAAAGGTGTACGGTTTCGGCTTGTTTAGGCAGATGATTTGACAATCTCGTACCGTAAAGTTATTCAAAGGCTGGGCCAGATCATCCTATTAAATGGCGAAAACAGTGATGAGGAAACCATTGGGAACCAAAAGATGGAAAACCAAAGTACCTGATTTACCAAGATCAAAAGTCAACAAATGAAAAGGATGGGTCAACTCAATCGTATTAGCTGATTTAATTAAAAAGAAGCAAACTACGCCGGTGAAGAATAAGCTACTCCCAAAGTAGCGGAACATTGATATCTGAATATCACGGTGCCTGTAGGGACCGAAACACGCTCGAACTCTGACTCAATCGTGCGAATAAATGATAAGTTGGACTATTCATCGAGGAGTGCGTTCCTTGTACTGGACGTAAAAAAGTTACCTAACCCAGAGGTCTAACGTTTTGGCAGTAGGCAGTCATCACCGATGCGATGAGGTTGTTCGATGTCTCTCAAATATCCGAATTTCTGAATGAAGATGTCAAAATGCAGGTCCCCGAGGGATACCCTCGATTCTTCCTCTACCAGAATAGCCGCTGTTTGGGAAAGGAAATTAACTTTCCTTGTGCGAGAGTTAATCGAGAACTGGGCAGTGTGCGTACGGTTCGGGTCACGATTCACAAACATCTCCATGGTTTTCATCTAAGTACTAAATCAGCTGCCGACAAGTATGGCAATGTCTCAGCGATTTAAAAAAACTTGATGACAAACCCACCGAAAACTAGAGGCCAGTTGAGTGATCCAATGGGTAGAAGCAATATTTATTACAACAAACTATGAGATTACGAGGAGAAAAGGAGAAAGTTCATTGCAGTTTAACATCAAACTGTTAAACCCAGAATTCGTGTCTTTTGTTCTATCTTCTTATCAAAGATGGATATGTCTGTCAAGTTGGCAAACAATAGGTATTGCCTGTGTGACACGTGAGGCGATTCTTTAGACCGGAAAACTGGCTCACCTAGCGGATAATGAAAAGACAATATCGATTATTCATGCAACCAGCCGAGGTGGCTTCAGTAACTCGCCAGCTAGATCACGCGATGCGAAATCTGGAGATGGACAGTTTTATCTCACTCTAGGGAAACCCTTTACTTACTTATTGACGTTTCCGTAGTCTGTAATAAATAAGCTGTTACTGGAAGACAATTGTATGTTCATGCCGGATTAGGCTGCACGACGTAATTAAACGCTTTGGTTCTGCCGCTCGAGATGACAACAGGTTGTTTCGAAATTTTGTAAGCATCCACCGCCATAGAACTCCAATGCTCGTTACATGACCACCTAGTCAGTTTTGGGTTAAAACCGGGGATTCATGATAGTGTAGTGTGGAAACCAACAAGACCCCTAGGTGCATTTTTCACGGTGTATTTATGCGCTAAACACATCAAAAATGCCTCGCGCCAGATGCGTTGATACCATAAGCGTATGACAACACAATATAGCGCAGCCTTTAAAAAGAATCGTGCCTTGATTTTCAGACCGAATCAAAGAAAACGCCCGCGAATAGTCACAGTTGAAACCCGCCGCCAATGAGCCAGATGAATCTTCAGGTTCAGGTGAATGCAATTTTATCACTGAAATAATACATTTATTCGTTCTGCCTTTTAAATTCGTTTTTATCAAAAAAGGCAGGCAAAGCGAATAAGTCCAAGAAACGGAAAAATTATTCTAGGCACGGATGGTCAAATGTGCATCAGCAGGGAGAAGACATGTGTTAAATTCCAAATGCATGCTTTACTCAATGGGAGCTAGTTCGTCAGCGTCAAAATATTCCGGAGAGGTGACCACCGCGAATAGCGATTTCGTTGATTCAGTGTTCTCAATTTCAGTTTAGTAATAGACGCTACAATCTCCCTCGTCTCTTTTCGGCGATGAAACATGCAGTGAGGAGCAAGTCGTAGACAATGCCACCGTAAACAATACTGGACAGTCAGAGTAGAGTAATAATGTAAGCGAATGCTTTTTTACCAGTGATCACACCACTAATTTCTCAACTACTTCTCGGAAATAACCTTTCACGTGGATCCGCAGTTCTTAGGTTCAAACAGTCATCCTGAAATAGGAGAATCATCGAAACAACGCAAGAACTTCAGCTAAACCCCCTAATTACTACTTTTATAACTCCAGTGAATGAGGGCAAGTTTACATAGACAGTGTAGCTTGACCAATACGGCTACTTCCATTGAAAAAGACTCAAGTGTTAACGATTATTTTAAAAAAACAAGAAACTTGTCCGACAAGTCAGGAGAAACAATGTGTACCGAATGGCCATTCGAATCATGAAGGACGTGATTTTTGACAAATAGCAAGTACAGCACTTAAAGTGACGTGATAGCATTGTTGACCAAAACATTGATACCGCGGTCAGTAGCAGAGCTGCGCCGTTCAGCCTAATAAGTGCAACGTGAATCCTGGGGAAATCGCCTAAGAAGTACTGGCGCTGTGTAAACGTGATTTGTCATATTTTACCTGCCTCAAGAGGGTAACAGCGCGGCGTGCAAATAGTATAGACGCACAACTTTAATACGCATTAATGCAACGGTCTTCACGGTTTATATTCTAACTTGGATGCAGAGCAAAAGTATTCTAGAGCCACAGGAGTAAACTAGAAGGGGATCATCATGATGAATGGCTGCCATTTGAGAGAAGTCAACAGGTGTTTTGCTGCCGAACGGATATAATAGACCGGCTTTTTGATAGTTTTTTTAAGACGGCAAACCTCCCATCGCCATATCTTGATCATAGTAGAGATCCGTGTTTACGGGTGGAAGAGGACGGGAGGTAAGGAGGCGCGTGCTCTATGCAGATGGACGAAAACTGGCAGTTTTTAACCACCATTGTTTAGGAACGACTGTTAAAGTAGAAGGCAGATAGCCCACAATTACTACAATAAAACTGAGAATATATTTTAGGCCCCGAAAACAGACTACTGCAGGGGTTTTGACACCGTCCAAAGCCTATTTCATGAGATCGGAGCTGCTTAAATATGTGCAACTGTGACCGTTCAATTGGAATCACGGAGTAGTCAACTCAAAGCTTGCTCTTATATAGTTCTTCGAGATCGTAAGGTGATTATTCGATATTATTATTCAACCCTTGCAGCTACTCCACGGTAGGCGAGGTTCACAAGATTCATCCACTCCGACAACGTACTCTATTCGGTTTCTGCGTAATATATCATCCAAACTGTTTCGGTTAAGCATGATAGCGAACGTATTAGGTAAAAAATGGCCATTCCAGTTGCCCTTATAGTTGTCAGTTGTCTCCTGTTTAATGGTTAGTATTTCAAAACGAGTGTTTGGCTTTGCTGTGTGATGAAAGTTGTGTTCAGTGGATGGAATAAGGCACTCTTTTATACAAAGAGACCTACTTTATATCGGTTAGAGAGAAAAAAACTCGACCTAGACAAAATAGTAATAAAATGAAAAATCGGCAATCGACACCTACCTTAGGGATATTTTTATATCCATAAAATGTACCGTCCTCCCGAAGAATAAAATATCGACGGCGCCATGTCTTAATATGTTCCCCCCGTTTCATGAGCCATCCTTCTTTTTTAATTTTACGTGTGAGGGGTAAGTAATTTTGACTGCTTTGAAGGTATTGCACGAGTGAGGAAGGTTGAAGGGGTGGATTCTGATTTAGAAGGTCTGTTGAACCGGGTACGTGGGTGTAGCCCAGATGAGGCATTGATTGTAGGATTGGATCTGAGGGCGCGTACAGATCACATGGTCTGGGGCAATTTGGAAATATAGTGCCAACAGAACCCGTGTTGGAAAAGGGTGAGGAGTCGCATGCTATCTGTGGAAAGGAAGAGGACTGAAGCTGGGCGTATGAGTTGAAGGAATCGGCCGGAACAGATGTCGCTGTAGGCGTCAACATGCCCATTGGCTACGGGAAAGAAAGGAAGATTTGCTGAACAAACATAGCTAAATACGCGAACGCATATGAACAATTTAGCTGTGAACAATTTAATCTTTATGCTAAACAGCAAACTTGATGAGAATTTCATAGTTAAAACCGACTTCAATATACAGATTTCACCTGTCCCAATGCAATGTTCTAAATAGATGCTAACATCGAACACGACTAAAACCTGCGATGTATATATTTCCAAACAATGTCATACAAGATCTAAGTTATTCCAGATAAGTGAGTGAGTTCATTTACCATATCAATTGTGATATCACCAGAGGCCTCATGCATGCAGGCATGCATGCATGAAAACTCAAACAAGACTGGTCAGAAGAAATGTAAAGACAATAAAAGCATACTATAGTGTGAAGAAAATACATACCGTAGAACATTCGTAAGATTCATCGATCTGCATCGTTTCAAATAAACTCAAATTTTTAGCAGAAGTTTAAATAGGAAAGTCGATTAGCGAACAACTTCGCTACCTTCTGGGAGACTGGTCGATTGGCATTAACTACTGCGCTGGGGCTGAGCGCGCTAGCCCACTGAAAAGTCGCAAGAAGGCCTCGAATAGCTTTTCGTCAAAAGTAATTGGCTGGCTTGTTTGGCGCGTAAAGTAAATAACAAAACGAACAAAATTTAGAATACAGCGAAACTTACTCGGGCACTCTTTTTAGATTTAAAAAAGAATATAGGTGAACTTTGTTAAAAAGGCAAATTTTTGAACGAAATGTTTGTGGTAACCTGAAGTTTGTCTCCAAGAATTTGTAGGCATGGCGTGTGGTTAGAGCTGTTGGGATCATGGATATTCGAGCGGTGCCTTAGGAAACAAATACGACCGAACCAAAAAAACAATTTCCCTTATCGAAAGCGGTTGAAAAAATTTGTACATTTGCTGAAACATTTGCACTGTTTAGTCTGAAACGTTTACCTATAACATGCTGCAAACTCATGGAAAAAATAATAAAGCGAGAGCTAATGCGCTTCTTAGAGCAGCATAAATTATAATCTGATGCGCAGCATGGATTTCGAAGTGGCAGGTCTTTCGTTACGAACTTGCTCTATTGTTTGGAACATTGGACGCGAGCAGTTGATGAAGGAAGTGCGCTGCACGTAGTCTACATAGACTTTAAGAAGGCATTTGATAGTGTCCCTCACCAGCGACTCCTACACAAACTCAACCGAACAGGCATTCGGGGTAATCTCCTCAGATGAATCAAAAGCTTCTTATTTGGCCGCTCTCAAACCGTCCATTTCGGTAAACAGCAGTCGGCGGAGGTTGCGGTTGAAAGTGGAGTTCCCCAGGGCTCCGTTCTTGGCCCTTTTCTGTTCATTTTGTACGTCAACGACTGCATCAATGGATTGGATTGTGATGTCGCCATGTTTGCGGATGATATTAAGCTATGGAGGGTCATCAGAACTGCAGCTGACGTAAAGTATTTGCAGGAAAAACCGAAACCGACTTCAAAAATGGTCAAATGGACTGGCTTTTGCCGTTCAAGGAGAAAAAAATGCACTATTCTACGAGTCGGTAGAACTAGCACTCCGAACCTCATGGATTACTACCTGAATGGTATACCATTGCAAGAAGTTGACGCGCAGAAGGACTTGGGAGTGTGGATCTCGCGCTCCCTTAAACCCTCGCTGCATTGTTCAAAGGTAGCCAAGTCTGCGATGTCAGCCCTGTTTCTTGTCAAGCGGGCTTTCTCTGCCTTTGATGAAGACTGCTGTGCCAAAGTCTTTCGAACTTTTGTGCGGCCGCAATTGGAGTTCGCTATCCAAGCTTGGAGACCCTGGAACGCGAAAGACCTCAATATCCTCGAAAAGGTTCAAAGGCGTGCAACCAAACTTGTGACTGGACAGGGCTCATTACCCTATGAAACCCGATTAGCTAACCTTGAGTTACAGGCAGCTACGAGGTGACCTGATACAAACATTCCGTATCATGTGCGGTCAGGGCTGCTGCCTCGCACCTGGAGACTTCTTCCAGTTAGCAACAACCACGAACTTGAGAGGGCATCCACTCAAACTACGTGTAACTGGGGCCAGACTGGATACACGAAAGTTCTTCTTCTCCAAAGAGAGCGGTCGACGCTTGGAATGCTCTGCCTCTGGATGTTGTTATGGCTACTTCCGTTGAGCTTTTTAAGAATAACCTTGACCAGTATAGCAGTGCCCACTATAATATCCCCAGATCTGCTTAGTCACGTCCCAGATGAATAACACTCTTATATGACAATACTACTTTCTATATTACAGTACCATTTTATAGCATTTTTATTAGCTCAAACTCGTCGCATATCCCTCACTCACGAGAATCTCGTCACCAATAATATCATGTACTCATGCTACTCGTAATATGCGAGTACACATTTATGTTTACTCTTTTCCGATGAGCCAACAGCTGCTTATTTTTCCGCACGCTATTATGTAAAACCAACTTTTTTTACATTTTCATGATGTACCAGAGGCTTTTTAGCCATACTGTAACCAAGAGGGAGTTCAAAGGCGTTTGCCTATCTTTCCCTTAATAAACTTTGACTTGACTTGACTCTGACATGTACATTTCGCTATAATTATGAAAATGTTAGGGAAGGCAAGAGACACCCACTACGAGGATTTAGGTCTTCAAGGGGGTTTATAGAATTAAAACATACTAAATAGGTGCAAACTGGGTTTATGAATACGTTTAGATGGTACTGTGAGAAATTTGGAATTTTAAAATTTTAAATGTGCAGTCTTCGCTTGAATTCAGCTAGACTATAGTCTATCTGCATTCAAACGACGACTGCACATTTATCTTAACACTAATTCTTTTAACCTTTTTATTTTCCTCATCTTTTCTTATTAGCTTCCCCATGACTCGGAGAAAGGACCATCGGGAATTTAATTGACCCTCTTGAAACTATATTTTCGCTACCTCGAGTCGTCCATGAACCATGATGTCTCCTTATATCACCAGTCGTCCAAACGATGAAGTCATTCGGACGTACACATTCGGTGGTTCACAGTCTAAAATGCTGCCGTTTCTTTGGATACTTACCATTATCAGAATTGAATTCTGGATCCTAAGATGCTGAGGACTTCAGTGAATTGACGCATTTCCGTGAAATTTTGTTTCATACGCCTAAGTGATCAAGAACGCATCATCTCGACGTTTCATTATCTCATTCTGAAATTCAACTGCAGTATTACCGTACTCTAACACCTGACCTTATCTTCCTAAGCAGTTTTTTTCTCCTACCTTCTATTCGAACATGAAGGCCTATTTAACTCTGCCTCCATTTTTAAGGTAGGTGTTTTTTTCACTGCCTATTTTTTTCTAGTGAAGTATTAATTACAAAACATCGCCAACTGTTGACCTAGCAGAACAAGATCTGTCTACATTTTTATTTCATTTTATTTATTTATTGCCAGTTTACAGGCAAGGTCAAAAAATATATACAGTAGAGGGTCAAGCAGACAGTGAAAAAAATCCTGATCGTTTTTAAAGTGTTTTCAGGCGACAAAACGGCAGCTAATTGAGTAATTAAAGTTCAGGACAGTGAAGCGTTGACACAGGTGCACGGTGAAGTACTTCTCCTTTCAGTGCTATGGATCTGGTATCCTGGACCAGCAGGTATGTTGGTGAATGGCTGTTCACTGTCGACTGAATAAGGAATAAGCCGATTAAAGGTCTTAAAAGCCAGCAATATTGCACTCAGCATGAAGTCCAGCACAGGATTCAGAGTCCATGAAAGCCATCAGAACGGAAGAGAGCTTTCACAGCGTCAGCACCAAAGTTTCTTAGGTTAAGTAGATTTAGCAGCTATAGCAGGCATGGTTTGCTTGGGATGAGAAAGAAGTGGCTTTGACACAATTTCAATCAAACCAGGAACAAGGTAAACCGGTGAAAATTCAGCTGGCGGGTTTTTGCAACAGGAAGACAACCTTTTAGCTTCCGCGACTTTAAAGTTTAAGCCGCATGAGTAAAGGAAATTAAATGCAACATCCAGGAGGATTTTAGTCTTGGGGACGTTTTTTAAAAGAAAATTGAATCTGCTCTTATGTCGGTCAATTGACTCGGTACTGACCATGTTTTTAAAAGGCTCTAGTTTCACACATTGTTAAGAAGTGAGTGAAGACAACTTTCCCTCAAAACTGGTACCAAGGATCGTGAAGAGAGAACCATATTTAGACATAAAGTTTATAAAAGTTTTCCAGGGCGTCAAGGTCTTATTTCTACATGCTTAGCATCTAGAATAAGGCTCGCGCGAGATAAGCTTAGGGAGTCTCGGGCACTAAGTGATGCCAATCCATCCAAATCTGTTGCTCAAATCTTTCATGTTTGGTCATCGGCTAAGCGTCTAAAATGTCACTCCGCCCTTACTCGACTGTAACAGAATATTTGTTACATATGATTTGGGCAAAGCAGAATTGTTAAACTCATTTTTTGCCAACCACTTTACCACTGAAACTAGCCCCACTCCCACAATTCCTCTGCTTTCAAATTCGCTTCTAACAACTATTAATTTCTCGCCTTCATGTATTCAAAAAGAAATAGCTCACCTAAAAAATTCACATTCAGTTGGAACTGATTACATTCCAAACTCACTTATTAAACAGTTAAAGGGATTTTCCACCTTTAAAGCAAATTATTCTCAGTATTTCTCGAAAAATGGTTTCTTCCCCGATTACTGGAAAACTTCTATTATAATACCAGTTTTTAAATCTGGTTCCCGCTCGGACATTCATAACTATCGCGGTGTTCATAAAACGCCCTCTCTTGCCTCAACTCTTCGAAAAAAACTAATTGCAAAACAAATCACGGATTTTTTTGCATAAGCAATAAAATTATCAACTTTTTCCCAACACGGCTTCTTACCAGACCGTTCTTGTGAAACCTGCCACATGTCTTTTCTAAATCTACTAACCTCTCTTCGTAATGATCATCTATCTGTAGGAGTTATCTCTTTTGATCTTAGTAAGGCATTCGATAAGGTGCCTCATAAACGATTTCTAGCTAAACTAGAAGCTATAGAATTTCGTAGTCCCCTTACTGACTTTTATTAGATCATACCTAAAATGATCGAAAAACAAAAAGTTTTAGTAGGGTCCTCATACTCAAGTGCTACCCCGATTGTTAGTGGTGTCCTTCAAAGTACCGTATTAGGTCCTTTGATGTTTTTACTGTATATAAATGATATTTCATCGATAGTTAAACATTCTCAATCTTTTATGTATGCTGATGATCTCAAATGCGTGTACTCCTTCTCTAACTCTACAACCGAACGGTGCCTAGAACGAATTCATTCAGACTAAGACGCTTTTTCGGCCTGGAGCTCCACATGGCTAATGGAGTTCTCACCTACTAAGTGTCGCTACATGAGTTTTGGGCCAGTAAGGCTGCCGCAACCTCTTATTTTTGAAGATTGCCCTATGATTGAATTTTCCTCCATCAAGAACTTGGGCTTAAGCTACACCAATAAATAAGATCTTTCGCCTCATGCCGATAGAATAACGGCCAAAGCTGCTCAGATTTGCGGCTTTATTTCTTATAATTTCTACCTTCCTGAAATTAAATTAAGACTTTATCGTATGTTTGTACTTCCCATTCTTGAATTTTGCTGTCCTTTCTTCGGTTTGATGAACGAATCTAGCCGTTCAAAAATTGAAAATGTTCAAAGACATTTCACAAAAAAACTCCTATTTCCGACTCTTTTCAACTACTTCCTACTCAACAAGATGCCAGCTAACGAAGCTAAAATTTATTTGGGTCAGGAGACTTGAAGCAGGCTTTTGTCTCCTTTTTCGACTTAATAAAAGTTCAACTCTCCCAAAGCTTTCTGTCATTACCCCCGTTAGTCTTCCTTATAACCTAAGAAATTCTGCACTAATTATACCTCCCCCTGCATCCTCCACGTAAACGCGCTCTATTCTTTGCTTCTAGGTATAGTTTTCTTTGGAATAACTTGCCAATTGAAATAAGGTCATTAACTAGTCTATCTGCTTTCAAGCGAAGACTGCACATTTATCTTAACACTGATTCTATTAACCTTTTATTTTCCTCATCTTTTCCCAGTAGCTTTCCCCATGACTCGGAGAAAGGACCATCGGGAATTTGAGTAACCCTCTTGAAACTATATTTACGCTACCTGGAGACGCCCATGAACTATAATGTCTCCTTATATCACCCGTCCTCCAAACGATGACGTCATTCGGACGTACAAATTCGGTGGTCCACAATCTTAAATGCTGCGGTTTCTTTGGATACTAACCATCATCAGAATTCAATTCTGGATCCTATGATGCTGAGGACTTAAGTTCATTGACGCATTTTCGTGAGATTCTGTTTCATACGCCTAAGTGATCAAGAACGAATCACCTCGACGTTTCATTATCTCATTCTGAAATGCTACTGCAGTATTACCCTAATCTACCATTTGTCCATTTTTTCCTAAGCAGTTTTTTTCTCCTACCTTCTATTCGAAAATGAAGGACTATTGAACTCTGCCTCCATTTTCATGGTAGGAGTTTTTTTTCACTGCCTATTTTTTATAGTTCACCATTAATTTTCAAACATTGCTAACTGTTGACATAGCAGGACAAGTTATGTATTTGTACATTGTATCTGCACACATTGTCATAACTTTATTTCGTTACAAATTTTTGCTTAGACAGTACCTTCCCGGTGCTAACCAAATATAAATTCTGAATTCTAAACTCTAGTGGAAGATTTACACGAAGAGGATGTTTGCGTCTAAGCACTGACAGGGGTTTCATATTGATTTTAAAATATAAGTATTTTTCAAATCGATAATACGAAAGGAAAATTGTCACTAGTGACTTTTTGTGGAATAAAAGTTGTAATTTTTGAAATATGTTTTTAAGCAAGGCACTGCAAGCAAATATCTGCTAGGTTACGAGTTTAAACTGAAAATGGAATTAGCGAAGAGGCTATGCATGATGAAAAATTATATCAACTGTTATACCAGGTCCTGCAAATTATTCTTTGCTGGAAATAAGGTAAACTTACAAAATTTCAACTTTATTTCTAGAATAAACCTTTATATTCCGTCCTTTCGACGTAAATCTGCGAGAACTTTAATAAGGCTATGTAGGGTGAAAAGTTTTAAAATCTGTATATTTCTCCCTTTTGCAATTGCAATAACTGCAAGTGTGTGCAGCTGATAATGATGTAGAAATACAAAAACTTGTCAATAAGTCACTTTAAGTCACTTTATTGATGGAGGAAGGCTTTCGCCCTTGAGCTCCCTATTCATATGCAAAAATGTCAATAGTATAAATGTTTACAGTGATATATCTGACAAATGAAAATGTAGGGTCATCGATATGTGTGGGCCAGGCGCAACCTACCACTGTTTACACAATCTTCATTATATTGACAATAGTTTCTCAGAAAAATGAGTATCTAGTTTGAATTTAAATGCGTCAACAGTTTCTGAAAGGACAAAATCCTCAGGGAGTCCGTTCCATGCTCCAACGACCCTCTGCGAAAAGGCGTTCCGACGGACTTCCGTGTGGACAAACTTCCTCTGCAGTTTAAAGGGATGACCCCGCAGATGTTCCGTCCCAGCCAATTCGAAGAATTCAGCAAATTCTAGGGCACAATCGCGGCCTCTGACAATCCGGTAGGTTTGGATGAGGTCACCGCGTAGTTGCCTGTAATTTAGAGGAAACAAATCAAGTTCAACCAGTCTGGCTTCGTAAGGCAGATTACTAAGATTCTTGACCATCTTCGTAGCCCCTCGCCTGCACTCGTTCCAGCTGTAGATAATCCTTCTTAAAACCACGGACGCCAGGCCTGGATGGCATATTCCAAGTGAGATCGAACAAATACCCCGTAGGTTTTTTTCGGAAGAGTTCCTTATCAATCTGCACAAACCCACGTCTGAGCGCAAATAAGACCTGTGTAGCGCGTTTTGCTGCCTTTAAAACACTGTGAAGATGGTTTAAGTGAGGAGTGTATTAGAACACCGAGGTCCTTCTGTTCCTCAACAATTGAAAGGGGCTGCCCATTGAGAATGTATTGGAAGGAATCATCCTCCTCACTGGTCCTTCTGGTACGCAGTCTTAGGACCACACACTTCCCAACGTTAAAATTTAAGAGCCAACGAGCAGACCAGCTGCTAAGACGGTTGAGATCCTCTTGAAGTGCGTGCCTATCGAAATCAGATCTGATGACCCTCCACAATTTAACATCATCTGCAAACATGATGGCGCTGCAATCCAGGTCGTCGACACAGTCGTTGATGTACACTAAGAAGAGTAACGGCCCTAATACCGAGCCTTGGGGACACCTTTTTAGAACCGGAGTAGGTGTTGACTTCGAGGTATCGACGCACACAGTTTGCAATCTATCTGTAAGAAAGTCTGCGATCCATGTCAGCAACATTCCTCTTATGCCGATTTCAGATAATTTGTAGATGAGACGTTTGTGTGGGACACTGTCAAACGCCTTCTTGAAATCAGTGTATATGACGTCAACCCTACCATTTTTCGTCCAGTGCACGAGTCCACTGCTCTGTTGAGAGTAATAAACTAGAAAGACAGGAGCGATTCTGTCTGAAGCCATGCTGGAGATCTGAGAGTAATTGGTTTTCCTCAAGGAACTTCATGGTTGTCTTCTTGATTATTGATTCCATTATTTTTACAGCAAATGGAGGTTAGGCTGACAGGCCGATAATTGTTGACATTAGATCGAGCACCACTCTTGTATATGGGGTATATATTTGCTGCCTTCCATTCGGATGGCAGTTTCCCTGATTCAAAATGACGAATTAAATATATGCGCTAGTGGTTTGACAGTTCGCTGGCCAGTTCTTTCAAGAACTTGTCCGGACCAGATGACTTCGCTTCTTTCAGATTTCGCAGTTCTAGTTCCACGAGAGGTTCCTGGAAAGATTATATATTCAAGCACTGGACCGGGCGTCTATAACAGCACTGTTGACGTGGTCAAGCTGAAGTTCCGGTTCTCTAGTGAAAAACCGAGGCAAAAAACCGACCTAAGTACTCGGCTTTGTCGCAATTTTCAACGACTTCAACACCATTCCCATCCATGAGTACTGCTACTGGGTCCTTGTTTTTTAGTCGGCTATTGATATAATGGAATAAAATGTTTTGGTTTATATTCAGCCTGTTGAATAATTCTTGATTCAAAGTTCTTCCTTGCCTGACGAATCATTTTTTTTCACAGCGTTTCTTTGATGACGAAATTCTTTGAGATGCTCTGCTGACCCTGTTTGCCTGAATACCTTCCATTTTTTATTCTTCTTCTTTAGCTGCCTGTTAAGTTCTCTTGTTAACCAGGCGGGGCGACTATTCTTTTTTTGCACCTTCACGGGACAAAAGCGTTCAATCAGATCGAGTGAGACTGTCTTAAAGGATCGCCAGTCATCCTCCGGATTCCCTTTAAGCAAACAATCCCATCTCATAGACATCAGTTCTTTTCCTCATCGCGTTAAAAATCAGCCTTCCATATATTTTGCTTGCATTCCGTTCCATTCTGGCGCTGAGAATAAAGTGAGTAATCCCACATCAGCGTACTATGGTCACTCTTACCGAGGGGTGCAATAGAATACACTTCATCAATGCTAGAGAAGTCCTTCGTAAATACAAGGTCCAGGCAATTTGCTCTCTGGTTCTCTCTAAATCTTGTTGGTATGTGAACCTTCTGTACCAGAGGTTGGTCGAGAGTGAGATCCATTAGCTTGTGGCCGAAGGAAGTTGGTGCACCATCAACTGTCAGATTAACCCAGTCTACTATAGGTGCATTGAAATCTCCAGCAATAAGCACCTCCTGGTGGCTTGCTACTTCCTTTGAGCAAATGTAGGAGGACTCATCAGCTGCACTTTGGAATGTTCGGTGGTCTGTAGATCGTCAAAATTGTAGGTTCTGTGAACAATCCTTTTTATCTTTATCCAGAGAAATTCATATTCAGGGAAAATGGAGTGTGCTCGTTCGACTGCCGAGATTCCTGTCCTAACATATACGGCCACTCCTCCTCCCTTTCTATTTTCTCTGTCTTTTCGAAAAATTTGGTATCCATCAATCGAAACCTCGCTATCCGCGATTTCGGCTTTGAGCCACGTTTCCGTAATGGCAACGATATCGGGGGTTCGGTCTGATACTAATGCTTTGAGTTCATCTACTTTCGATAGGAGACTCTGAGCATTGGTATACAAACATCTCAATTTAGACTGGGTAACTCCTCCATATAGTCTTCTGCGAATTTCGCGCGATTGAATACTAGAGTCTGTCATTGTTTTCCAAGATGAACTGGTGTCCATCCCGCCGACGCTGAGTTCTGATGAGTGGTCGTCATCCGAGTTCTGGAGCGCCTTCTTTGTATTATTCAAGCTCTGTACAGTTGGGTACATCCTATTTAGTGTCCTCCGTCTCGGCGAGAATCCACCTTGATTATGTACGGGGTCTGCCATAAGAAAGACCTCTTTATCACTTTTTATTTCCCCGTCCTTTATTTGGAGCCATTTTTCCCCCTGATCGGTCCTCATCTTCAGTTCTGCTCTCAGCATCCTCATTTTGTACCTTTCCTTGGGTTCGTAATCCGGCTGAAAAAACACATCCCTGTGTGAGCTACGGAGAGCCGTTCTCCGTTCTAGGAGGCGTGAAGCCTGAAAATTATTTTCAAGAAAACTTTTAAGAGGCCTTGGTGATGATAGTTCATGTGAAACCTCCGCTTTGCCTAAACGGAATGCTTTGTGCACTGTTACGCATTCGCCATCTCAAAGAATCGAATATGAGTATTCTCGGAAAAGACTGAGGTCATGTTCTACCCTTTCCTTTGCAATCAGAGAAGTGGATTCGGGAACCCCTTTAATAACGAGATTGCATTTTCGGTCGAAATGTATGCTTGGTGACTTTGAGTTCAGATTTGTTGATAGAGCATAAGTATCAGGAAAAAGGCTACTCTGGTCGACGATGTTATTTTCGTCAGTATGAGCAACTATTCCTAAAGCTAATATTTTCAACAGGAAACCAAGAAATCGGTTTAAAATTCAAGAATTCACTTATCTTCAAATTAAAACCAACCGCCTTCGACCTTAACCTTGAAATCCGTTTTTTTTGTGCGGGAGGATGTGCAGGAGGTTTTTGCATTTAACCTCAGGCTTCGTAAGAATGGGGACAGGAAAACAACAGTGAATTATTGCCTGATCACTTGTGAAAAGATAATGATGAAAATTCATAAAAAGAGGGTGGACATCATTTGTAAAAATTAAATCTAAAATGTTTTCATTTCTAGTAACTGATCTGACCAGTTGGGACATGTTTGAAAAGTTAATAGTATTGACCAATTTCTGATGTTTAGGCGGAGAGGAATTTGCCTGCCAGTCAATTTATGGCAGATTGAAATCGCCTACGATTGTTTTGGCATCAAATTGAATGTCTGCAACTTTTTCAAATAGTTCACATAGCTCGCTTTCATTGCCAGAATAACACGTAGGATTATAGACACAGCCAATTAGCGCTTTTTTATTGTGAGGGAGGATGACTGATGCAAAGGATACATTTCCAGAAAAGGACGAAATTCTCAGCTTAAAAGGGAAATGTACAAAGGATGACTTAATATAAAGTAGGCAAACACTGCCACGTTTTTCAGCGCGGTCTTGTGGGTACAAATTGAAATTATATATAGCAAGCTTTGAGTCAGAAATAAGAGTGAGCCCAGGATGCAGCGATGCACAGCACAACTGGTTCAAGCTCAAAGGCTACTGTTCTAAGCTCAGCCATCTTATTTACAACTGATCTCGCATTGAGTGAAACTAAGCTGAGCGTATTCCTGAGCTGCAGGTTACGCTCATCAGTGTTTATAAAAAGGATAATTTGGTGGCGGAGAAGAAAACTGGAAAGAAGAAACGAACGGTGGGAAAAAAATTGCTCTGGTGTAAAATTTGTCAAAATTTTACTGTTAAGAGGACTGAGATTATTGTACAACGGCATATTTGGATGAAAACCTTGGAAGCGCAGGCTATAATGTGGCGTTTGAAAGATAGGGGGTGGCATAGAAATGGGATTTTGAGGGATGATAGCATAAATTGGCGGAAAACGTGCATTTGAAAAAGAAATAAATGATTTCGAAAAACTGTTAACATAATTAGAAGTGAAACGGCACCGTCTCTGCAGCCTGCACCCGTTTACTTCTTCGGCAGACATTGAGCAACCGTCCACGGATGCACTCTTGTGTGGGGCAGTATCCCAGTTCCTATCAAAGACAGAGAGAATGCAAAAATACTGAACTTGTGTTAGCCCTTCCCTGATCTTAACTGTCATCATCTTACAGGTGGCAGTTTTTTTGCTGCTGAATAACATAAAAGATAGGAAAAACATATAATGATATATATTCAGGAGTGTTTTTTTCACTGCCAGCCTAATCCCCACTGAATATTTCATCTGATAATGCCTGTAAACTGGTATGAAATTCAACTATTAAGGCATTGGATCACGTCGACCATGATCTCTTCTTGATTTAAATTGCCTCCTTCAACGTAGGTAACAAGATTCTGAACTTAATATCCTCCTACATGGATGCTCGCACCGAAAGAGTTAAAATTTCCACTGTTATCTTCAACCCCACGCATGTGAAGGTTGGAGCTATTCAGGGAAGCGTGCTTAATCCACTCTCATTTTGCCTTTTTGTTAACGATGTTCCTGATTATTTTAAGTAAGGTAGGACCTTTATGCCCAATGACGAGTTATAATTGTCAGATTTACGGTATTTAACTTTAAGTCTTTTGTATTTTTGAATGTGCATAGGGACCTCATGGGTTAAAGGCTTACTCCTTCAATAAAGTGACTTAAAGTGATTTGATATCTTCGATGCACAAATTCTTAAATGTCTGAGGAAATCTCAGAAATGACGTTAGGAAGAACTATTGCATCATTGAAAGGTGAGAAAGCATGTCCATCCCATGAGCCAAGGTATAAAGTTATTAATTTGCTGTATACGAAATCATAATTTGGGTAGACCCGAACTTTGTTGGTCCTACTTGAAAGTCAAGCGGTAGACAACTGCGAAATAAGACATCATCTTTATCAGAAAGGTCTTATTTTTAATCAACGAAAAGAGGAGCAACGTCATTCGTAAAGATCAGATCTAGAATACGATTCTCACTCTGGATGGAGGGCGCACAAGCTGAAACCAGTTTTAAAAGTCGATAATATCTTGTAAAGGCTGAAATCTCTGCGGATAAATATTTGAAAGTCAATATATTTCAGGGAAGTTAAAATCTGTAGCGAATTTTTTTAACATTCAAAAAATGGATTCAGGCAACCCTATTATTCCCCAGTTAGTGTTCCTGTACATAAAGCTTTATAGAGCACAGCATTAATACCAAAAAGCCCAAAATTTGGCAACCTAGGAAAATTTAAGTGCTCTTATCTCTGAGATGTCTCATAGGACACAGATAAGCTCTTATAATAACATCTCAACTCTCCCTACTCAAACTGCATGGCCTAGGAGTAAACCAACGCATGCTACCCTTTCAAACATCGAAGCACCTTATCGCAACCAAACCAGTTACATAGACCAAAAACCTCCCAACAGTAACCCCAGGTTATTACAATTACCGCTCACTTAATCCTCCCCACCAAATGGGGCATAACCTCTGCACTCAACCCGTGCACTCCAAAACATTCACACAACCCATAACCTTTAACCCACACTCTCAAATCCAACCACACAATCAACACATACACTCTTACCAATTCAGTAATATTTCGCCATGCACATAACAATACCTTCAACAGTTATACAATTCCCTTCCATTAGCCCATCGCACAATCAAAAACACTTTTTAGAAATCAGTTTTTCCCAAAAACTGGCCTCCTTCCCTATTTGACGTCCTAAGTAACGCCCCTTTATTACTGCGAGATCGATAGTACATAAAATACCACAACTTGGGACATTCGTTGCAGCCCATAATTCCGATATAGTTCGTGTAACGGGAGCATTGGTTAATTGATTAACATCAAATGCTTCGCTATTTGTCCCAAACTATAATTTCTATGGACAAGATAACATTTATAAACTAGGCAGTTGTTGTCTGATATTCATCAAAACTACCATTGAACAAAGTAATTTTGAGGTTTCACACGAAACTTTCACTGGCAAAGCAAGCTTTGCCACACTTAAATCCCTGTCACATAAAAACATACTTATAGGATGTCTCTACACTCCCCCAGAATGTAGTAATGATGGCACTGACCTTACCAATATAATAGATACCATATTAAATATTCAATCTGAATAAAAGATAATTGCGGGCGATATAAACCATCCAGAAAATAAACTGCATTAAACTATCAGTCCCCACTAGACACTATTAACTGATATCATCATCAATTGTCTTCCATAACTGGGGCACAAATAATCAATAAACTGACCCGAGGAACAACATACTAGACATTATTTTTCAAAAATGACAACTGGCCCATTTATACTCATTACGACAACATAACGTTTCAAAGTGATCAAAAGGCACTAATAACAATGCTCCCTCTGAACATAAAACTAACATATGATTCTTGTTACGCTTACATAAGTTTAAAAAATAGACATAGACTCTATGACAACTATGTAAGGTCATTGAACTGGAATTCATAGTTTCTAAAACATCCTCGATGATAGCTGTCAACCTTGTATATTCTACAATTTTTATAATTCGATATACCTTAATAGATGAGATATCCCCGTATAAGAAGTCACAAATTCCTTACTTTCCTTCCAAGAGGCTAAAAAGAAAAAACAAACTTCATGATCCCTCGGTAAGTTATTTATTCACGCTCAGACGATTGAGGATAATTTATGACTAAGTTGCAAAAATGGAAACAAATAGGAAGATAGCAGTGGAACGCCACGCAATATTCATCCGAAAGAACAGCACAGCTCTTTCGGAAATTAAGGAATACTTATTGAAAACCAGGTCCTCAAATCATGATTAATGACTCAGGACAAGTTAAAAATGGAACCAAATAGCAAATTTATTCAAGTAGTATTTCTTAGCAAACTTTTCAGTTGAGAAAGGGCCGATACCCCAACCAACTAGACATGAGGGGCATTAACCCTCAATGACATCTGAGTAAGCGAAGAAAACCATCGAAAAATCTATCAGACAACTTTCTAATTCCACCTCTTACGGAGCGGATAAAATCCCACTTTGCATACTATAGCATATGATATATGCTCCATTACCACTGTCTTGTCTATTCTACTAACTCCAATTGAATGGTTTCAATCCAGAAATACAAACGTTCTTAAGCATATACCAATATTTTAAAACGGAAAACGAGTTGCTTTCACAAAGCTATCGTAATGTTCAAGAGAAGAGCGTTAATAGCAAAAAATCCTAGAAAAATAAGTTCAAACTACGAGGTTTTTAGTCTCGACCTCAGTGTAGAAGACACGGTGTTGGGAAATTATTTAAGAATTGTCTCTACATGCATCTGAGTTCGTAAATTGCCACTTGGACGTAGAGTATTCTGAGGCTGTAAAAACAAAACTCCACTACTGAGCACTCTTCCGTTTCCCACGAATGATCTCAACTGGAATCGCAAACCTCGATCTTTGCTTATTTCTGAAACTCACGCTAGCTGTATGCTCCCTGCATCTGCTTTAAATCGCGGAAGGGGCTTAAACCAAAGGCTGAATCCTTATATTTTCAAAAATCTTATTTTTGAATATCCTTACCAACTCTCTGTTCTTTTTGTGGTGATGCTAAAATCAATTGCATTTCTGTATCCCCATAGAGTATGCAAAACGCAGTTGCCTTTAAGTTTATTGCCACGAAATTTGGTCCACCACCTTGTTTCGCACATGCACCGCAAAAATCGCGTAGGACAATCTCTCGATCGCCTCATATCATTCCTGTCATACTGGCTCGAAAATTTTTGGTCGGCAAATTAATGGGTAGCAGAATATAGTTGCATCTATCATTATTCTGCTAATTGTTCACCTCCAGCTAAGCGGGCAAAATGTCTAGTAAGCTCAGTTAATGAAGCTTATGCAGATGAAACTTTTGTGGTTTGTTTCAGGCTCCGACAGAAATTCTTAGGAATGGAGCAGGTGGTAGGTAATCTAAGGCAAAGAAATAGATAAATTTAAAAATCTATTTCTTGCCCACCCTGTCAAGCTCCTGTCAGTAAAAACCTACCCGAAAGCCAAAATTCGTATGCCTGTATGGCATCTCAAAAGCTACCTTATGATCACATAAACGCCATCGCGTTAAGTGAAGCCAGTAAACCAGAGGACGGTTCACCTATTTCGAAAGGGTGTCCCATCTAGTCCTTGCTCCCACACCATCATCACTAAGCTCAGACAGCAGTAGCAATAATCTGGCCTTACAACCCAGCGCTACCTCGCTGCTGGACGTTGCACCAACGTGCGATGTTCAAGAGGTTGATGAGTTTGTAAAGCCAAATGGGAAATGTTCTAAGGTGACCAAGTCATACATGGATTTGGCTCCAGCCTGCCCAGCACCCGGTTCATCTAGACCTAAAAGGGACCGAGTAGAACTGGTTACAAAGTACTCACTCAGTTGAAAGACCTGGAGTTGCAAAGCAGGCACTCGATTTGATCGAAAATATAATGTTACATACAGGAGGGTCCCAGAGTCAGCGTCAATAATTCCAAAGGAGCAGAGTAAAACATGACTTGGAGACTCCTTCAATTGTATGCCAAAACGTTGCTAACGGATATTTCTGTAGTTTGGTAAAGGAGTTTAAAGATATATTCGATTCATTACTACTCCTCACGTAGAAAAATTCCACCTATATTAGTCACCTTTTTCACCAATCGAGGTGGACTCCATTTTTGCACAACGAGGTCACATTTCTCGTTACCTAGAAGATGCAAAATGTTTCCTTTGTCGGGATCTTACACCGATGGAGCGAAGGAATGTGTCTCCCTCTTGCATAGGTCTTCGGCCTCTCAATCCATTATCCATAAGTCTGGTCATGGCTATGCAAACCATAACGAGACGATACAGCAATTTCCTATAGTGCCCGGTTCAAAAAACCTCCTTAACTTCAACTCCTGCTCTTTTTCAACGAATCCATTAACGCCTTCTTTCCTCGCGAATAGGAATTTCCAACGCAGTAGCTATCAACCATGCCGTTAGCCCACCTTTAATGTCAGTAACTCCGTCTAAAAGTGCCAAGACCGACTGCTTCTCCGTTTCAACGAAGTTTCCTTGTAATTCCTACTGTTGACTTAGTCAACAAAACTGGGTCAAGTCCACCTCGTTCCCATTCCACGCTATCCACTCCGGTCTCAGCTGTCCAATCTTATATACTTATCAAAAACCTGGGCAAGTCAAAGTATGCTCCAAACTTAAGTTCCAAAAAGAAAAAACGTTATTAAAGTTGGGAAACCTCCTAACCCTCCAGCATCTACCATACATACCCTAAATTTCCTTAGCAATTATCCCAACCAATCAACTTTTTCAGGCTGCCCCATTATTTAACCCTACCCCTTACGGTACCAGTTTTTCCAAAACAATTTGTTCCGTTTTCAAAATCTTATTCTCCCCCATATTATTCCAGTATTCCTCAAATCCTATTTTTAAGGCCTCCTATTTTCGCTAACGCAGAAAAATAGCCTTCCTCTCAATGGATACCACCCAAATATGTTTCTCTACAATAATCCTAATTTAGTTAGCAGTAACAGCTTAGCTAATTGTAGACAGCAGCCATTTTATTTTTCCGCCAGCACCTTCCTATCTACAGCTTTATTTCCCCACCACCAAGTCTTTCCTTTTTATAAGTAACGATAACCCTAGTTTGGATACTCGAACTACGCTAGATGTCATATTACTTAATGCTAGATCTGTTTTAAATAAGATGGGGCAACTGAGAGCCATTGCTTTCGAGTTAATGCCCGATGTTTTATGTGTAACTGAATCTTGGACCCATCCCTTTAATTTCCGACTCTTTGCTTGTCATAGACCAGTACGGTCTATACCGTCAAGACTGCATTAGTAAGCGTGGTGGTGGTTGTCTTCTCTATATTAAATCTTCATTTAAGCACTTCCCTTTTTATCTATATGATACGTCATTCTCTGGTAATTACTGCTTCGCATCCATTATCCTGTTGCCCCGGCAAAAGGCGATTCTCGGATTTATTTAGTTATTTAGAATTTATATTTGGTTAGCACCGGGAAGGTACTGTCTAAGCAAACATTAGTAACGAAATGAAGTTATGACAATGTGTGCAGATAAAATGTACAAATTCATAAATTGTCCTGCTATGTCAACAGTTAGCAATGTTTTTAAAAATTAATGGTGAACTAGAAAAAAATAGGCAGTGAAAAAAACTCCTACCATGAAAAATGGAGGCAGAGTTCAATAGGCCTTCATTTTCGAATAGAAGGTAGGAGAAAAAAACCGCTTAGGAAAAAAATGGTCAGGTGGTAGAATAGGGTAATACTGCAGTAGCATTTCAGAATGAGATAATGAAACGTCGAGGTGATTCGTTCTTGATCACTTAGGCGTATGAAACAGAATCTCACGAAAATGCGTCAATGAACTTAAGTCCTCAGCATCATAGGATCCAGAATTGAATTCTGATGATGGTTAGTATCC
The DNA here is from genome assembly GCA_017591395.1 of Schistocephalus solidus. Taxonomy (NCBI): domain Eukaryota; kingdom Metazoa; phylum Platyhelminthes; class Cestoda; order Diphyllobothriidea; family Diphyllobothriidae; genus Schistocephalus; species Schistocephalus solidus. The sequence continues at coordinate 97,308 of WEDG01001200.1, read as the reverse complement.
AAAGAAACCGCAGCATTTAAGACTGTGGACCACCGAATTTGTACGTCCGAATGACGTCATCGTTTGGAGGACGGGTGATATAAGGAGACATTATAGTTCATGGGCGTCTCCAGGTAGCGTAAATATAGTTTCAAGAGGGTTACTCAAATTCCCGATGGTCCTTTCTCCGAGTCATGGGGAAAGCTACTGGGAAAAAGATGAGGAAAAATAAAAGGTTAATAGAATCAGTGTTAAGATAAATGTGCAGTCTTCGCTTGAATGCAGATAGACTAGTTAACGACCTTATTTCAATTGGCAAGTTATTCCAAAGAAAAACTATACCTAGAAGCAAAGAAGAGAGAGCGTTTACACGTGGAGGATGCAGGGGAGGTATAATTAGTTCAGAATTTCTTAGGTTATAAGGAAGACTAACGGGGGTAATGACAGAAAGCTTTGGGAGAGTTGAACTATTATTAAGACGAAAAAAAGGAGACAAAAAGCCTGCTTCAAGTCTCCTGACCCAAAAGAAATTTTAGCTTCGTTAGCTGGCATCTTGTTGAGTAGGAAGTAGTTTAAAGAGTCGGGTATTGGAGTTTTTTTGTGAAATGTCTTTGAACATTTTCAATTTTTTTGAACGGCTAGATTCGTTCATCAAACCGAAGAAAGGACAGCAAAAATTCAAGAATGGGAAGTACAAACATACGATAAAAGTCTTAATTTAATTTCAGGAAGGTAGAAATTATAAGAAATAAAGCCGCAAATCTGAGCAGCTTTGGCCGTAATTCTATCGGCATGAGGCGAAAGATCTAATTTATTGGTGTAGCTTAAGCCCAAGTCCTTGATGGAGGAACATTCAATCATATGGCAACCTTCAAAGATAAGAGGTTGCGGCAGCCTTACAGGCCCAAAACTCATGTAGCGACACTTAGTAGGTGAGAACTCCATTAGCCATGTGGAGCTCCAGGCCGAAAGAGCGTCTAAGTCTGAATGAATTTGTTCTAGGCACCGTTCGGTTGTAGAGTTAGAGAAGGAATAAACGCATTTGAGATCATCAGCATAAATAAAAGATTGAGAATGTTTAACTATCGATGAAATATCATTTATATACAGTAAGAACAACAAAGGACCTAATACGGTACCTTGAAGGACACCACTAACAATCGGGGTAGCACTTGAGTATGAGGACCCTACTAAAACTTTTTGTTTTCGATCATTTAGGTATGATCTAATAAAGTCAGTAAGGGGACTACGGAATCCTATAGCTTCTAGTTTAGCTAGAAGTCGTTTATGAGGCACCTTATCGAATGCCTTACTAAGATCAAAAATAGATAACTACTACAGATAGATGATCATTACGAAGAGAGGTTAGTAGATTTAGAAAAGACATGTGGCAGGTTTCACAAGAACGGTCCGGTAAGAAGCCGTGTTGGGAAAAAGTTGATAATTTTATTGCTTATGCAAAAATCCGTGATTTGTTTTGCAATTAGTTTTTTTCGAAGAGTTTAGCAAGAGAGGGCGTTTTTATGAACACCGCGATAGTTATGAATGTCCGAGCGGGAACCAGATTTTAAAAACTGGTATTATAATAGAAGTTTTCCAATAATCGGGGAAGAAACCATTTTCGAGAAATACTGAGTATAATTTGCTTAGTAAAGGTGGAAAATCCCTTAACTGTTTAATAAGTGAGTTTGGAATGTTATCAGTTCCAACTGAATGTGAATTTTTAGGTGAGCTATTTCTTTTTGAATACATGAAGGCGAGAAATTAATAGTTGTTAGAAGCGAATTTGAAAGCAGAGGAATTGTGGGAGTGGGGCTAGTTTCAGTGGTAAAGTGGTTGGCAAAAAAACGAGTTTAACAATTCTGCTTTGCCCAAATCATCTGTAACAAATTTTCTGTTACAGTCGAGTAAGGGCGGAGTTACATTCAGACGCTTAGCCGATGACCGAACATGAAAGATTTGAGCAACAGATTTGGATGAATTGGCATCACTTAGTGCTCGAGACTCCCTACGCTTATCTCGCGCGAGCCTTATTCTCGATGCTAATTCAAATATTTGTGCAATCCTTAAATGAACTGACAAAGAGCTTTTTAGATGAATCTTTAAGTTGCTTTCGTAATTTTTTTAAGTCTGTTCTGGAGAAAAATGCGGAACAGTAGAAGAAGCTGAATGTGAATTAAAAATCTTAAACGGGATAAAAGCCTGGATTTTCTGTGAGGCTCTGCAATAGCTCACGGAAAAGTTTAGATCGTTGATTGAGAATATGCTATGCCAATCTAGAGTGCTTACGAAATTATTTACTGTTTCATGGTTTATGTTAGCAAAGTCGAGGTTATTGCATTTAACCTCAGGCTTCGTAAGAAGGGGAATTGGAAAACAACAGTGAATTATTGCGTGATCACTTGTAAATAGATCATGATGAAATTCATAAAGAGAGGGTGGACATCGTTTGTAAAAAAATTAAATCTAAAAATGTTGTCATTTCTAGTAACTGATCTGACCAGTTGGGACATGTTTGTAAAAGTTAATAGTATCGACCAATTTCTGATGTTTAGGCGGAGAGGAATTGGCCTGCCAGTCAATGTCTGGCAGATTAAAAATCACCTACGATTATTTTGACATCAAACTGAGTGTCTGCAACTTTTTCAAATAGTTCACAGAGCTCGCTTTCATTGCCAGAATAACACGGAGGATTATAGACACAGCCAATTACCGCTTTTTTATTGTGCGGGAGGATGACTGAAGCAAAGCATACATTTCCAGAAAAAGACGAAATGTTCAGATGAAAAGGGAAATTTGGATGAAAACCTTGGAAGGGAAGGCTATATTGTGGCGTTTGAAAGATAGGGGGTGGCATAGAAATGAGATTTTGGGGACGTTAGCAAAAATTGGCGGAAAACGTGCATTTGAAAAGAATAATTGATTTCGAAAAACTGGTAGCATAATTAGAAGCGTTAAATATTTGGATTTCGGACAATTTTTGGGTTGGGAAAGATGCTAACGTTAGCGTTCGCAGCTGTTGTAGATGCTGAGGGGTTAGCAGGTTTCCCATCGGTAATGCCATTGCTGATCTTAAAGCCTGGATTAGCCACAGATTTAGATTTACTAGGAGTTTTCTTAGGGTTAGTAGATTTGGCAGGTATAGCCGGCATGGTTTGCTTGGGATGAGAAAGAAGTGGAGTTGACACAATTTCCCTCAAACCAGAAACAAGGTTAACGGGTGAAGATTCAGCTGGAATCGAAATTCCTGTCGATCCGGAGGGCCGTGGGCTTGCTTTAGCTACAGGACAAACCTCTGAGATAACCTTTTGGTATTGAAGGTGTAGACCAAGGCTTCTTGTTTGCTAATGAGGGTGAAACCCGACGTTCCATTGGGGTTTTATTCATACAGATAAACAATCTGCTTTTTTTCAAATATTGAGCTGAGTGCTCATGCTAGAGAAAATAAGGTCAACTTCAATCGCTGAAAAAGTTTGACCAGAATAGGAGGTTTACTACGGAGAATAACCTTTTAGCTTCAGCGACTTTAAAGTTAAAAGCCGCACGAGTAAAAGGAAATGAAATGCAACGTCCAGGGGATTTTACTATTGGGAACGTTTTTTAAAAGAAAATTGAAACTTCGCTTATGTTGGTCAAGTGACTCAGTACTGACCATGTTTATAAAAGGCTCTAGTTTCACACATTGTTGAGAAGTGAGTGAAGACAACTTTCCCTCAAAAATGGTACCAAGGATCGTGAAGAGAGAACCATATTTAGACATAAAAGTATTAAAAGTTTTCCAGGGCATCAAGGTCTAATTTCTTCATGCTTAAGGTGGGTTGTTCTAGTGGAAGTTTTACGCGAAGAGGATGTTTGCGTCTAAGTACTGACTGGGGTTTCATATTGGTTTTAAAATATAAGTACTTTTCAAATCAATAATACGAAGGAAAATTGTTACTAGTAACGTTTTGCGAATAAGATTTAATATTTTAAGCAAGTCACTGCAAGCAAATATCTGCTAGGTAACGAGTTTAAACTGAAAATAGAATTAGCGAAGAGGCTATGCAGGATGAAAAATTATATCAACTGGTATACCAGTTAATACAAATTATTCTTCGCTGGAAATAAGGTAAACTTACAGATTTTACAACTTTATTTCTAGAATTAGCCTTTAGATTCCGTCGTTTTGACGTAAATCTGCGAGAAATTTAATGAGGCTATGTAGGGTGAAAAAGTTTAAAAAGTCTTTATTTCTCCCTTTTGCAATTGCAATAACTGCAGGTATGTGCAGCTGATGATGAGGTAGAAATACAATTAATTGTCAATAATTAAGCTAATATTTTCTACAGGAAACGTAGAAATCAGTTGAAAATTTGAGAATTCACTTATCTTCAAATTTGAACCAACCGCCTTCGACCTTGACCAATGGCGGATGTATTTACAACCCGCCTAATTCATCATCCGATGATGATGCAAAACTTTGTGAAATTATTAAATTGATTTTGAAGTCCAATTTTAACATTAAAATAATCGCTGGTGTCTTTAATTTTCCTGAAATTGACTGGATTTCAAAATCTTGTCCACCCAGACTTCAGCCTTTCCTCGATACCATTAATTTTTTTCTAATTGGTCCCAGCTTGTCCGTTCTTCAACGAGAGACAAGCATATTTTTAGACCTGATTTTCACAAACGACATTGCTCCCTCTTCGTTGATTTTTAAGCGGGGTTTCTTCCAAAGTGACCATACACTAATTCACTGTTGCTTTCCGATTGTTTCATCGAAAAAAAGGTTAGTGCCGTTCGTACCTATCATGCTTTTGACCTCGCAGATATGAGCTTAATTAGTAACTTTTTGGACTCATTGGACTGGCAGAATCTCTCCTCCATGAACGACGCAGCAAGTCTTTGTGACTTCGTGTCAGTCGTTTCAAATAACATCCTGGAGCTTGTGCCAACCAAAAAAGTCAAGCCCTACGTCTCGGAATCCTCCGTTCCTCACTTTCTTTTGCCACGACTAAAAGAAATTGAAGAAGCAGTTGAAAGATCAATATACTAGTTCATTATCTGTACATCTAAGGATCGCAGAGATTTTGAATTAGCCTCTAAGATTCGTCTTGCACGTGACAGACAGAGGGAATCTTGCGCACTCAGTGAGCCAAACTCTGCAAAAATCTGTTGCTCAACTGTTCCGCCGTCGATCCTCTTCTAAACGAGGTTATGAAATTCCTCCATTACTAAATGAAGACAAGAACTTCGTTCTGGAAGACTCTGACAAGGCAGAACTGTTTAGTGCGTTCTTTGCAAATCATCTTACGATGGAATCTGAACCGGTTCCGACGTTTCAGGCATCCTCATTGAATGTTATCAGCACTATTGATTTCTCCTTAGAAATAATTCGTAAGCAAATCGTCTGAAAACTCGCACTCTTCGGGAACTGACGGTATTCCAAACTCAGTTATTAAGAGAGTGCCGAGCTTCCCGATTACTTAGCCATGTATTCTCAGTTTATCTTTTTAAACGGATTCTTTTCCTGACTCATGGAAGACATCTATTATTCTTCCTGTCTTCAAGTCGGGATCTCGTTCGGACGTTAAATAATTATCGAGGCGATCACAAAACCCCGGCTCTCGCAAAACTTCTTGGAAAAAATTATTTTTAATCAAATTCTCGACTTTTGCCTGAAAATAAGTTTTTAAGCGACTCGCAATATGGTTTTCTATCTGGGACATCATGCGAAGTGTGTCACTTAGCTTTTCTTAACCTCGTCACTTCCCTTCGTAACGAGCAACAGTCAGTGGTTGTGATCTACTTTGACCTGAGCAAAGCCTTTGACAAGGTACCGCACAAAACGTCTTCTGGTGAAACTGGAAGCCCTCGGCATCCGGCCTCCTCTCCTTGACTTCATTGGTTCCTACTTGTCTAACCGCAGCCAGAAGGTCTTAGTAGGTAATAGCTATTCGACGCCTCAGCCGATCACGAGTGGCGTTTTTCAAGGCACCGTTCTAGGTCCCCTTCTCTTCATTCTGTACATTAACGAAATTTCAAATTTACTCAAAAATTCACAAAATGTCGTTTTCGCTGACGATCTCAAGCGCATTTATTCATTTTCTAAAGACACTGCTAATAGTTGCGTTGACACAATCAACACTGATCTACTTATGCTCTCACGTTGGAGCTGTACTTGGCAGATGGAATTTTCTCCATCCAAGAGCAGTTTCATGGGTTTTGGCCCTGCAAAGCTTCCTGAACCCCTAGTATTTCAAAACTAGTACACTTTTTATAACGATCAACCATAAAAAGACTTAGGTCTAAGTTACACGAATAAGCTAGCATTATCGCCTCATGCAGATCGAATTTTCTGCGAGGCTGCTGAGATATGTGGTTTTATATCACATAATTTCTTCCTTCCGGAAATAAAGTTAAACCTATACCGCATGTTTGTTCTTCCTATCCTCGAATACTGCTGTCCCCTATTTGGGCTGATGAACGCCTCTGACCGCAGTAAGATTGAAAAAGTTCAGAGGGTTTTTACTCGAAGACTATTTTCTCTTCCTGGATCCAGTATCTCCTATACGGATAGATGCCAGTTAGCAAACATTAAATTTCTGTGGGTTAGAAGACTCAAAGCCGGTCTCTGGTTCCTGTTTCGCGTTAACTCTAGCCCAAATCTTCCACGAATTAACGCTCTCACTCCGGTAAATCGACCCTATGCCACTCGTAATTCCTCCATGATCATTTCACCACCCCTTAGCTCCACAACTAACCTGTCTCAGTTTTTGGCCTCCAAATATGCTTTCATATGGAATAATCTACCACTAAAAATTAGGTTGTCGTCTACATTAGCTATTTTCAAAACCAAATTACGCAAACATTTAACTTCGGAAGATATAAAGTCCTTATTGTCTGTTTCCTTCCCAAACTCGCAAATTTTGGATTTTGAAAAGGGTCCTCCTGGTATTTGAGGCAGCTCCCTTGATATTATATTGGTCTCTTATTATATTTCCATCATCCTCTGCAGAGTCAATCTTTGCATTTACTTTTTCTTCCCCTCCTTTTAAACTAGCATTGCCAACTCTTGACAACCTTCATACGTACCTCTGAATTTGCAACCCTGACGATAGTCTCCAGGTTCTGTTGATGATCGAGGTGGGTTCTGATGGTTTTCCCTCTTTGGTGATGGACTATACAGTCAGCAAGGTCGCATCTCGATGATGATCTCGTGACCTATACTGTCCCGTCTTCGTTTCGAACATGTTGTCTACGATGAGTTCGTCCTCTCTCACCTCCACTGGTGTTTATAAACAGAAGCTCTGACTGCTATATTATCTCTCACCCGACAAGGAGCGTCCCGAACCCTCATACGTAGTCAGCAACATCATAATACAATCCCATTGCATTTAGCTATTAATTTTTTAGTGAAGCAGTTTTTATTCTCCTATTTTTTTAAATTGGCGGCTCGCTGAACACCGCCTCCGATTTAACCCTAGGAGTTTTTTTACTGCTTCTTTTCCAGTTCACCGTACATGCCAAAGATTGTTGACTTTTGTTTTAAAAATGGCAAATCTTTTTGAATCGGATATGTTTACCATACTACTCATTTCTGCTGTTCATATGGATGCTCACATAGTGCAGCAATTATCCACTTTGTATTTATTTAAACCATGGTACTAAGTTTGTAATGATGGGGCCCTCTGGGCCTTAAATATACAATTTATTTATTTATTATGTATTTATTACGAGTTTGAGACAATGCCTTTTGGCCTAGCTTATGCTTCAAATACTTTTCAACGGCTGATGAAACAAGTCCTGGCTTGGCTCATTCCCAAGTAATGCCTAGTTTATATAATTGACATAATAGTCTTGGTAATTATTTGGCAGCCATATTAGCAATGTCCGAGCCGTGTTTGCCAGTCTCCGACACCCTAGTCTTACCCTTAAACCCTGCAAGTGTTTTTTTATCAGACCTCGTGTCAAGTTTTAAGGGCATGTATTCTTGGCCTCCGGCATAGAAACGGATGAGGATAAATTGAGGCAAATCCATGAGTGCCTCACCCTATGGAGTTACTGAAGTCCGCAGATTTCTGAGACTGGCTTCTTACTATAGACGATTATCAAAGACTATGCTCACATTGCCAGTCCGCTTCACAAGCTAAACCAGAAGGATGTACGATTTAAGTGGACTGCTGGTTGTACTAGTTGCTTCCAGACGTTGAAGAATAAGTTGTGCACCACTCCAATATTCGTTTTTCCTGACATAAGCAAGGACGCTAGGAAATTTATTCTAGATACCGATGCTGAGTGACTGCCATAGGCGCCGTCCTCTCCCAGCAACAACTAGATGGTAAAGAAGGCGTCATTTAGTATCTTAGCCAATCCCTGACAAAGGCTGAATGCCGTTACTGCGTGACCAGAAGAGAGATGCTCGCACTCGCCTACTTTAAGGAGGAATGCCAACCATACCTCTAATACCAGCCTCTCATCGTGCGCATGGATCATAGCTCTCTGACCAGGGTGCAGAACTTTAAGAAAGCTGAAGGACAGGTTGCTGTGTGGCAAGAGAGACTAACCGGATATGAGTTTGAGTGCATATACCGTCTAGGACGTGAGCACAATAATGCTGATGATCTCCCTCGGAAGCAGTACCGTCCCGCGGTTAATGTCCATCCTGTACAGACCATACCATTCGTACCGTGTCACTACAAGACGCCAAAATCCTTCTTTGGGCGCAATCTCAGCAAGGGGCCCTCATATTGGCTTGACAAACCATAGGAATTTAAATGGTTCTCGACCACTTAGTGCAGTTGAACTGAGAGGCCATATCTATGAGACGCGTTGCTTGCACATGGTGTAGGACAAACTTTTTATGGATGATGACGTTTTGTTCTATCGGGATGGCGAACAATACCAGCGACGTATTCTTCTACCATTATCCATGGTAGATGAGTTTCTTAATAGAATCCACACACAAGTGGGGCAAGTGGGCATCCATAAGACTGAGTGGGCCCTAAGGCGCCGCTTCTAGTGGCCTAACATGAAGCGGTCAGTGTGGAACTTTATTCGGTATTGCACCCTTTGCAATCAGATCAAACCACCACGACAGCTGAATACGGCTGCTCTTCAGCCAATTCTGACGGAATACCCCAAAAAAGCGTGGGCGTTGACTCAGTTGGACCACTACCGCCATCAGTTCGGGGCAACCGATATATTCTAGTAATGGTTGACTTCTTTACCAAAATTGCTGAGGCTGAACCCTTTCCCAACATGTCAGCTGAAACTGTTTCCCAGGCCATCTTTAACAAACAGTATAAAGATAAGGCGCGCCAGAACAGATCCATTCGGATCGAGGGTCCTCGTTTGAAAATGTGGTTATTCACAGTCTGTGTAAATACTTAAAAAGGTCAATAAGACGTTCACCATGGCTTACCATCCGCACGGTAATGACCAAGTGGAGAATTGTTTTTAGAATTTATATTTGGTAAGCACCGTGAAGGTACTGTCTAAGCAAACATTAGTAACGAAAATAAAGTTATGACAATGTGTGCAGATAAAATGTACAAATTCATAAATTGTCCTGCTATGTCAACAGTTAGCAATGTTTTAAAATTAATGGTGAACTAGAAAAAAATAGGCAGTGAAAAAAACTCCTACCATGAAAAATGGAGGCAGAGTTCAATAGGCCTTCATTTTCGAATAGAAGGTAGGAGAAAAACTGCTTAGGAAAAATAGTCAGGTGGTAGAATAGGGTAATACTGCAGTAGCATTTCAGAATGAGATAATGAAACGTCGAGGTGATTCGTTCTTGATCACTTAGGCGTATGAAACAGAATCTCACTGAAAAATGCGTCAATGAACTTAAGTCCTCAGCATCATAGGATCCAGAATTGAATTCTGATGATGGTTAGTATCCAAAGAAACCGCAGCATTTAAGACTGTGGACCACCGAATTTGTACGTCCGAATGACGTCATCGTTTGGAGGACGGGGTGATATAAGGAGACATTATAGTTCATGGGCGTCTCCAGGTAGCGTAAATATAGTTTCAGAGGGTGACTCAAATTCCCGATGGTCCTTTCTCCGAGTCATGGGGAAAGCTACTGGGAAAAAGATGAGGAAAAATAAAAAGGTTAATAGAATCAGTGTTAAGATAAATGTGCAGTCTTCGCTTGAATGCAGATAGACTAGTTAACGACCTTATTTCAATTGGCAAGTTATTCCAAAGAAAACTATACCTAGAAGCAAAGAAGAGAGAGCGTTTACACGTGGAGGATGCAGGGGGAGGTATAATTAGTTCAGAATTTCTTAGGTTATAAGGAAGACTAACGGGGGTAATGACGAATAGGACGCTAGTGGGTTAACTAAAGGCTTCTGTAGATCGCCAGGCTCCCTTCACGTGGGATGATGCATTACCAGCATGCATGCTTGCATGCTTGCATACCGCTCCATGGATCACTCGTCGACACAGAAGACACCTTTCGCTCTCACCTGTGGTCATGAACTGCGAATACCAGAGGATCTACAGGTACCTCTTGAGAATAATCAAATACCGGTTGGTTCTCACGTCGCTGCACTGCACAAGAAAATGCTTATTTCCACTGACGAAGTACGGATACACTTACAAGGAGCCCAGATGCACCAAAAGTAACACTATGATAGGCTGTCAAATGGGTGGGCATATGATGTCGGTGATGTTGTGTGGGTAAGGGAACATGCGACTCCCAGGGATTACTTAATAAGTTATGAATGGACTGGTCAGGGCCATAAAGCGTCACCAGAATGCTCTTTTGATACGACCTGCGTCATTCAAGATCCAAAACCGACCTTTCACCTCTAAATTCCTGGTTCACTTTAATCCAAATTAAACTAGAGGAAGGCCAACGGGAGATAAATGCAGAGCAGTACACCCAGGCGATGCAGTGCGTTAGATCGAGCATGAAGGTGTCGAGAGATGGGTTAACATCTCAAGCGAAGGTGGAGAAAGAAACTGCAATGTCACTGCCTTTTAACCTTCAAAATTCAAGGGACCCCATTCATTTTGCGAGATTACTTTGGAGCACATGCGGGAGGACAGCGACAACTTTACGCAGGAGGGGAAATGTAAAGATGGAATCAAAGTTTCTTAATTTTTCTAGAAGCTCAGATTACTGGCAGATTACTAGTGCCAGAAACCGACACTCCGTCGTTACTACCAATCAAGCCTGGAAGGCCATAGAAAACTGTACTGATAATCCTATTGGCTCTATTCGATCTATAATGTATGATTTTACGCATACCCATTGGTCAATTCTATGTTAACCTATCACACCGTCTTGAGAACATGAAATAAATACCGATGATAATTTCAGGCTCATCACTATGAACCGGAGACCACTCTCTAACGCTTCCTCTAGCCATCGACATTCCTTCTCCTACGGACCTCCCGTTCATCTCCCTCAGGCCAATCAATCCCCACCAAAGGATCCTCGCAGAACTAAGCCCAAATACAATTCAATTTCTAGTTACAAATAATCCCAAACTCTTCCCCTACCAACTGTCTTGTGCTTACTTGGGCGTCATTAATTTGGAATTCGTCGCGTATCTAATACGGGTCCATGACACAAGTCTAATTAGTCGGCAGACTCCACGCCGGAATTGACTGCGCTCGCAGCTAATTGGAAGTGCTTATACCTTAGAATCGGCCGCGAAAACATTTCTACCTCCATCGAATGAATACTCTGGATCGTCTGTAACAGATTATTCTTGACCCTAACAATTCTTATCTAGAAACATTCAGTTTTATGGGTCAGATTAGGATTCAGATTTTGAAATCACATTGTGCTGACGGCATTCCTGGGGTGATATCAAAGAAAAACGTTGACGAATTCGTTTATTTGGTGAAGTTATTGGTCTAGATGATGAAGCCTGATTCATGCACGTTCTAGGAGGGCTACGAGTAGAATTAGAAACGACAACTGGGTATGCTGCTAAGGTGGAGACAGGCGAAGGTGGCAGTTGGCTTGAGTGAGTGGTAGAGGTTTGAGGTAACGGGGATTAGTGAGTCCGATTTAACAGGCGTAGGATTAGCTGACCCTTTATGGTTAAATATCTTGCGGGCTGAGAAGACGAGAGTTTATTTGAGGAGGGTCCCAATTCTTCGCTCCATGGAGTTGAGATCATGACAAACGAAAAGGTTCGCGTTTTCCAGGTATCTTGAAACTTGGTCTTAGTGGGCAAAAACGAAAGCAATCACAATAAGGGAAAACATTTCAACTAAAATTTGGGGATATTCGATTTGGGAAGATAGGTGTTTGGCATCCGCTTTCTTCTAGTTGAATCCACAGGTGTATAGGAAATCCACCGCAACATCATGAGGCTGTGTGGATCAAAACATTTTTAAAAAGAAGTTATTGCTGTTTGGAGAGTTACTCCAACTGAACCTGAACTATTGGTATATGGAGAGTCAGAAGCAAAAGGCTGAGAAGCTGATTTAAAACACTAAGGGTTACAATTTTCAGATTTCATAATGCTAGGAAAGTTTAAAATTAGGGTAAGCTGATTGGTAGATAACTTGGAGGGGACGGAGACTAGAAGGAACATAGAGACTACGGGAGGGGGGAAGGCAAGCTGCTATTAGGATTATGTGGTGGGAACACGGTCTTCTATGGAGTTCAAAGGAGTCGGGGTGACTCACATGAGAACAACTTGCCTTAGGTGGTGGGAAACCTGAGAGTGCATAGGTCTATGGGGTGATTAACATAGGCACCATCGGCAGAGTAGAAACTAGGGGGTGGGTTGGCACCTGCCATACGGAACAAGCAATTATTCGAGGGAAATAATTGTACCTACGAGTGTTTATAGAGGAGTTTAGTTATAGAGGCTTAGTAGCTCTAAATGAAGGCAGCATACCACTTACTGGAAATATGTTACCTTTATTTTGGGCCAGATTCGGATTCAGATTTTGAATCACGTCGTTCTGACGGCATATTTTGGGGCGTTTTCAAGGGAGAACGTTTAAAAGCTCGAAAATATGGTGAAGCTATCAGTCTAGATGATGAAGCCTGATTTATGGATATTATAGGAGGGCTACAAGTAGAATTAGAAACGACAAATGGGAATGCTGCTAAGGTGGAGACAGGCGAAGGCGGTAGTTGTCTTGAGTGAGTGGTGGAGGTAGAGGATAGGTGCAGTAGTGAGTCTGATTTTAAAGGGGTGGGATTAGCTGACCACTTATCGTTAAATTTCTTGCGAGCCGATTGAGGAGCTTTGGGCTGAGAAGACAAGAGTTAATTTGAGGAGAGGGACCAAATTCTTCACTCCACGAGGGTGAGATCACGACAATGGAAAAGTTTTGCGTTTTCCAGGTATCTTGAAACTTGGTCTCAGTAGGCAAAAACGAAAGCAAACTCAATTTTGGAAAAGAGTTCAACTAAAATTAGTAGATATTTGCTATGGAAAGATATTGACATCCGCTTTCTTCTAGTTGAATCTATATGTGTATAGGAAATCCACTGCAACATCAATAGGATGTGAGGATCAAGGAACATTTTTAATAAGAAATTTTATGTTCTTTTTGCTGATCACTAGATTAACTGGTAACCAAGAAATGAAGTAAGTCTAGACTTGAACATTTTTTGAAGGGTATATCGGAGACGTTCCTATCAAGCATTTCTCATAAAATGGAGAGCATTTTGCCAAATTTATACATTCTGCCGTATTCAGAATCTAATCATGATGAAACACGTTTGAAATTATTTGAAATGGTTTCATAGTTCAATTTTGACATAAACATAATCGCTGTAGGTTTTAATTTTCTTGAAATTGACTGGATTTCAAACTTTTGCCCTCCCAGATGTCAGTCTATCCTAGATAACATAAGTATTTCTGACTCGTTATCAAACGAAGGGAAATCATCTTTTCACAAACTTTATTGCTTCCCTCTACGTTGATTTTAAGCATGATCTATTCTAATGTGACCATACATTAACTAATGCTGCCTCCCGCTTGTCGCTCCGAATAAGGATAGCGCCGTTTGCGTCTATCATGCTTTTTATCTCGCATATATTAGCTTTATAAAACCCATTTGATTCATCGGACTGGAAATAACTCCCCTTCATGAACGGCATAGCAAGTCTTATTGACTTCCTGTCTGCCGTTTCAAAAAAATCCTAGAATTTGTGCCAACGGAACATTTCAAGCCGTAATTTATGGAATCCATCGTTCCTCACATTCATTTGCCAAGACTAAAGGAAACGAAGAGGGAGTTTGAAAGATCAGTCTACTAGTTCGTTATCTGTGCATCTAAGGCCCACAGAGATTTTCAAATTTGACTCAAAAATATGTTTTGCACCTTACAGCCAGAGTAAATCGTTTGCACTAAACGAGCTATGCTCCTCAAAATATGTTTCTCGACTGTTCCGTCGTCGGTCCTCTTCTAAACGAGAATCTGTAATTCATCCATTGCTTAATGAAGATAAAAAGCTTGTTCTCGAAAACTGTGACAAGACTGAACTGTTTAGTGCTTCCTTTGCAAACTATCTTACGACGGAATCTAAACCGGTTGTTTCATTTCAGACAAACTCACTCACTGTGATCAAAAACAGTTATTTCTCCTTATTTGTAAATTTTTAAGCACATAAAACATTTCAATAGTCGCACCCTTCGGGGACTGACGGTATTTCAAACGCAGTTATTAAGAGAGCACCGAGTTAGTGAGCATTAAATTTCTGTGGGTCAGAAGACTCGAAGCCAATTCTTGCTTCCAGTTTCAAGTTACCTCTAGCCCAAATCTCCCACGCATTAACACTCTCTCCGGTTGATCGACCTTTATGCCACTCGTGATTCCTCCATGATCATTCAACCAACCCTTAGCTCCACAACTAACCGTTCTCATTTTTTTGCCTGCAAATATGATTTCATATGGAATAATTTTCCACAGCAAATTACGTTGTCGTTTACATTAGTTATTTTCAAAACAAAATTACGCAAACATTTAACTTCGGAAGATATGAAGTCCCTTTTGTCTGTTTCCTTCCAAAACTCGCAACTTTTTTGATTTTGGGACCTCCTGGTATTTGAGGCAGCTCCTTTTATCTAATAATGGTCTCTTATTATATTTCCATCATCCTCTTGCACAGTTGATCTTCGCATTCACTTTTCGTCCACCTTTTTTAACTAGCATCGCTACCTCTTGACAACCTCGATACTTTCCACCGATTTTGCAACCCCGACGATAGTCTCCAGGTTCAGTTGATGATCAAGACCAGTTCTGATGGTTAATGCTTCTTTGATTGGTGGACTATGCAGTCAGCAAGGTTGCATCTCGACGATGTTCTCATGACCTCTACTGTCCCTTCGTCGCTTTGACCCTGGTGTGCACGATACGTTCCTCCTCTCTCACCTCCACTGTTTGTTGAAAACAGTTAATTCTGACTGCTTTATTATCTCTCACAGGACAAGGAGCGTTCCGAACCCTCATACGTTGTCAGCAGCATCGCAATACGTTCTCATTGCATCTAGCTATTTTTTAGTGAAGTAGTATTTTTTTCGCCTATCGATTTTACCGTTGGAGTTTTTTCACTGCTTCTTTTCTAAATCACCGTATTTGTCAAAGATTTTTGTTTATTGTTTTAAAAATGGCAAATCGATCTGAGTTGGATATGCCTACCATTTTGTGCATTTCTGCTGTAAATATGGCTGCTTACATAGTGCAGCAATTAAACACTGTATATGTATTTATACCGTGATACTCAGTTTAAAACGACGGGGCTTTCTGGGATTTTAATATACAATTTATTTATTTAGTTGGGATGACTCACATTATAACTACTGGCCAAGGAAGGAAGAAAGGCCAAATGACGCACCAGCATCATTCCAAATATGACTGCCGCAATGGGCAAATATCACAAGAGCTCAATAGTGGTCGGTCACCAAAAGATCAAAGATTATTTGTGGCAAAATGTGAGGTCGAACGTCGTATGTCGGGCAGCTGGTGAAGATGCTAACTTAACTAAGGTTGACAGGAATAAGCATCAAGCCAATCTGAGGATGCAACCAATGAGACAAAAAAAGCGTTTCTACACAGACTAGTTGACATACGAAATCGTCTTTGCAGCCTCATTTGTCCTTTCTTTGGGCAGAGGAGGGTGATAAAATATGTTGATGCAAAGATAGATATTTTTATTTGCATAACTAGAAACGCCTTTTCTTTAGAAAAAAATAAAACGAATATGGAAAATGTGGTAGTCGTTAATTTACAAATAGTTTATCAGCTTATGGGCAATGTCAAAAGCTACGGGCCACTGAAGTAAAAAGACACTTAAATAAAAGAGAGCAGACGGTGAACAAAATTCCTTTAACATTTTTATACAAAAAAGGTACAAGTTGAATATGGATTATGTGAATTATAGAAAAAAATGTCTCGCTTATGTTGGAACTCCACATTTACGCATGAGGAAGTCTCATCATGCTGATGAGCGCGTATGAGCTGTCGAAACACTCTGCATCGTAGAAGAAATCATGTAACGGCAGGGGCTAACTTTTAACCACCGAATCACTGCAAGCTGGATTACTGGCAGTATCCTTAGTAAAATTAAAAGCAATTAAAGTCGTCTGGAGGAATGAAGGTTTGCGAATTTTCGAAAACTTCAAATGTAGTTGATGAAAAGTATGAAGAATGAAGGTCCCAGGACATGACCTTTAAAAACGCCACTCAGGATCAGATGAGATATTGAGTGGCTATCACCTACTAAGACCCTTTGATGCAGTCAAACAAGTAGGAACCAATGAATTTGAGGTGAGGAGGCCGGATGCCGAGAGTTCCTTGTTACTTAAATAATTATGTGTGGCACCATATCAAGGCTTTGCCAAGATCGCTGCTAATTAAGAAGTAATTATGACTAGTTCAAGAGATAACCACGTATTGCATGCTCTTTTACAGCAAACATGCATGCCGATTAGGGCTTTCAAGCTTATTTACTTGAAAAAACAAACATTTTCATATAGAAAATCATTTTTAAGAGCATTTTTATTAAAACCGGTGTGTAATGAAGGCCGTGAGAGTTATAAATATCCGAGCGAGATCTTGACCTGAAGTCTGAATGTGTATAAGATTTCTCTCATGTGGCGAGGAAGAATCCGTTTGAAAATTAACTGCGAATACAGAGCTTAATAATCGGGGACTACTTGACACTGCTTAAAATTGAGTTTGGAATACGGTAATTTAACGAATAGTTTAAATATTTTAGACAACATATCTTTTCTGAATTAATTCATAGAAGACCTGACTGGTATTGGGAACAACGACTGAGCTACGAACTAAACGGGCGAATAAGGGTGTAGTGTTTGTCCGTACTCGCTGAACTTATTTGCAATTACGCCAAAAACGAGCAAAGACCAGCTGCAGACTAGCGACAGACACACCGAAATTGAGCATCTGAGGCATATATTCGATACTTATCTAGGAATAAATGTCATCCTGAATATTAAACGAGGGGTCTGTGAGTCGTTTTGCTAGGAGGAAATAATTTAATACAGAAATATCCGTGTGATTTTATTCCTCAATTTAAAAAATCAATACCAGGACACGGAGAAACCTCATTTGATACATTGACAAAGTTCAGCGTACCCAGCACATTTTCTATCATACAGACGAATTTTATCAGCACCTAGTCAATCATGGTAACTGTCATTGTAGTTCTGGTATTTTTCTGTTGTGAATACGGAACATTTTGTCCGTTACTAAACGCGCATATGTCTCCTCAGCCCATTCACATTTATTCATTTATAGAAGAAGATATCAAAGGAAGATAAGTCAATTACCTCCTGAATTTATTATCCGCCGTTGTACAGCTATCTATGAGGCTTTGGATCGGGCAATGAAGCAGAACGGAATGAGCATGTCTCGCAGCCCGAAAGATCACCATAATTTGTAAATGTTTATGTGTATGTCTAACCGAAAAGAGGCCAAATTTATCAGTCGTCATAGAAAACTTAAGAATAAATTATTGTTTAAAATTATGAAAAGCTGGAAATTACATTTAAAAAATATTTTACTTCACTTATGGAGGCAACCACCGCTCCTTCCATGAAATTGATTGGTTTTGAGGATGCCCACGAAGGGAAAACGCAACCAATGGAATAATCTAGTTATCATCCAATCCTGTCTTTGATGTCAGTCAAACCGTATATATAAAGCTGCTACGACATAGGCATCAATCAGAATGGAGCGTACAGCCCACAGAATTTTTTGGGTGTTACGTGTGACCTGCATTATGTTCACTTTAACAGAGGCCTGCCATCAGGCAAAATGTAAGCATTGAACCTGTTATATAGACAAGAATGATCGGTGAAAATTATTTTTAACTAAATAATCAAGTTTTTACAATTTTATTTTTAGATCAGAATTTCTGTCCATATTCCTCTTTACTAGAGAATGCGCAGTGGATATTGACGAAGATTTTTAATTCTTCAAGTAGCACGACCGCGATAAATAATTTGTTATGTGAAAAAAGAATTCTTCAATTGAAATTTGACAACAGAAGTGAATGTTTGAGTCTGAAAGTTTCTCAGAGTTCCACCAGGCATTTTTACCGCTGCACATTCCGAATAACATTTGCATACATGAAGTTAACTTGTAAGGTATATAAGTTTTTGATTCAATGACCATTTGTTAGCTACCTTATCAAGAACCCAACACAACGGTCCTTCGTATAAATCATTTGTTCGTTGCCGTTTGGGCAAAGCAGATTTTGGCAACAACTTCACTTCTGCCAGACATACGCATAGTTTTAAATGGAGAAGTGGTATTTCAGGATGCCTCCTTGACGCAACTTCGTAAATGGACTAAAATGAATATACTTCGCATGATGGGAGAAAGTATGAACTTCGAAAAAGAAACAAGTTGCTCAAACTATGTTGGTGTGCGGTACCGTGATAAGTACTTGCTGAGAGATAGCTAATAATACTGAAAATAAAAATTCATTTGCTACTTCATTAAGTATTTATGAAACTCAAATGAAAATTGCTTTGTTTTACTTAATTCCTTGATCGTCTTTTACTTCATAAAAAAGGCCATCTTTTTTTCACTGCAACTAAAAACCTTCAAGATAATTTAATTTCAATAACAATGCTATGCAAGAAAGTGAAAGATTTCAGCACGACCTCAACAAACACACATTATTATTGGTAATGAGGTCATTTTATGTGCGATCTGTAATTGCACTGCTAGTATTTACATAAGTTTTGTAGAACCGTGTACTAGGAATTTTTACCTAGTAAATTTTACGTTGGGCTAAATTGCAAGGAAATTAGGATTGGGGTTTTGTTAGGATAATGATTAGGAAAGATTAAGGTGTTAGTTGTTTGCAGCGTGAGTTTAGTCTGAGGGTAAGGCCTGGTTTAAAGGTTTATTTTATAACATGGCAATAGGTATGTTTACGGAATTTGACGCAAGCTCACTTTGAAATCTCCACTGCACATATTTTTATCCAAGGCAAACAGCACACATGTAGCTTGAATTTATTTTTGTTCATTTAAGCCTTGGCTTAACATATTCTTAGATTGTTGATTTAACTCAGTTAATTGACTCATTAACTCTTATCCTGGGGTTTGAATGTTACATACTTCTGCAATGTTTCTTAGAAGAGTTCAGTTCGTTTAGTACAGAGGTATGGTATGTAGAAAAAACATTTCTAAGCCGTCTGCGTATACCAGCGGACTTACAATTTGCACCATAGTCTTTAAAGAGAAAGCTGGCGGATTTCATCCCGTTACCTGACTTTTAGGCTTACGATTTCGAATGACGAGTGTTGCCACTTCTGTCAGTATAAGCGATGTCTGTCAGCTGTCATGTGGAAGATGAGGGCTTTGTGAGGTCGTCGTTGCAGAAGATACTACGAAAATGCTAACTAATGCCTAGAACTGCTTTTTGATCAATACCAAATACACGGACTTTTATCTTCATGGAAAAATCCAACGATATTATTGACAACCTACCGCGCAACTTCATCAGATAAACATAGTTCGGCATAAGTGAAAATAAAATCTATACTCCTTTGTTGACTACGAAGGTTCAGAGAGAGTTTACTTCGCTGAAAATGTGGAAGGAATTAAAAATCAACTAAAGCACCGGTAGTTTGTCGAAAAATGTTCCGTTGGGAAAGACATGAAAGTGAAGCATGGTTATAAGGTCATTCAAATAAATTAAAGTCAATATTTAAAGTGCAGTATTATTTTAAAAAATAAAGATAAAATGATAGTTACAGCACGTAGGAAATATTTCACCTTTAAATTTTATTGCCAGATTTATGACACCATCGAGACAAATCATTGTAAAAAGTAGAATAAGGAAAGAAACAGTCATCTTTTGAGCCCTTAGTAAATGTGAAAGTGTAAATTCGAAATGAATTGTTGCAAAGATGCATTCCGTTGTTAACACTAAACCTGAGAATTTCGAGACTACTATTTAGCGTGATCCACACCAGCGTCTACTTTACAAGTTTAGAATGTGTGGTATTGGATGCAATTTTCTAACGTGGATCAAGAATTTTCTCGTTGGTCGTTTCGAAGTGGTGTGTACAGGTGGATCACGAAGAACGTGCAGAGTTATCGAGAGTGGAGTCCCATAAGGTTCGGTGCTTGGACCGATTCTATTTCTCTTGTTCATTAATGATTGTGTACAGGAATTGGACTGTAAATGTGCTATTTTTTTAGAATTTATATTTGGGTAGCACTGGCCAGGCACTGTCTAAGCAAACATTAGTAACGAAATAAAGTTATGACAATGTGTGCAGATAAAATGAACAAATACATAACTTGTTCTGCTATGACAACAGTTAGCAATGTTTTTAACTTAATGGTGAACTAGAAAAAATAGGCAGTGATACCAAACCCTACCAAAAAATGGAGGCAAAAATCAATAGGCCTTTATTTTTGAAAATAAGGTAAGAGAAAAAAATGCTTCGACAAAAATGTTCTGGTGATAGAGTAGGGAAGTACTGCAGTAACATTACAGAACGAGATAATGAAACGTCGAGGTGATTCGTTCTTGATCACTTAGGCATATGAAACAAAAACTCACGAAAATGCGTCAATGAACTTAAGAACTCAGCATCTTTGGATCCAGAATTTAATTCTGATGATGGTTAGTATCCAACGAAACGGCAGAATTTTAGACTTTGGACCACCGAATGTGAACGTCCGAATGGCGTCGTCGTTTGGATGACTGGTGATATAAGGAGACATCATAGTTCATGGACGACTCGAGGTGGCAAAAATATAGTTTCAAGAGGGTCACTTAAATTCCCGATGGTCCTTTCTCTGAGTCACGGGAAAAGCTTCTGCGAAAAGATGAGGAAAATGAAAGGTTAAGAGAATCAGTGTTAAGATAAATTTGCAGTATTCGCTTAAATGCAGATAGACTAGTTAACGACGTTTTTTCAATTGGCAAATTATTCCAAAGAAAACTATACCTAGAAGCAAAGAAGAGAGAGCGTTTTCACCTGGAGGATGCAGGGGGAGGTATAATTAGTGCCGAATTTCTTACGTTATAAGGAAGACTAAAGGGGGTAATGACAGAAAGCTTTGGGAGGGTTAAACTATTATTAAGTCGAAATAGGAGACAAATGCCTGCTTCAAGTCTCCTGACACAAATAAATTTTAGCTTCGTTAGTTGGCATCTTTTTGAGTAGGAAGTAGTTGAAAGAGTCGGAAATAGGAGTTTTATTGCGAAGTGTTATTGGACATTTTCAATTTTTGAACGGCTAGATTCGTTCATCAAACCTTAGAAAGGACAGCAAAATTCAAGAATGGGAAGTACAAACATACGATAAAATCTTAATTTAATTTCAGGAAGGTAGAAATTATAAGAAATAAAGCCGAAAATCTAAACAGCTTTGGCCGTAATTCTATCGGCATGAGGCGAAAGATCTAATTTATTGGTGTAGCTTAAGCCCAAGTCCTTGATGGAGGAACATTCAATCTTAGGGTAACCTTCAAAGATAAGAGGTTGCGGCAGCCTTACAGGCCTAAAACTCATGAAGTGACACTTAGTAGGTGAGAACTCCATTAGCCATGTGGAGCTCCAGGCCAAAAGAGCGCCTAAGTCTGAATGAATTTGTTCTAGGCACCGTTCGGTCGTAGAATTTTGAGAAGGAATACACGCATTTAAGGTCATTAGCATAAACAAAAGGTAAGGAATGTTTAACTTTCGATGAAACATCATTTGTATACAGTTAGAACAACAAAGGACCTAATACGGTACCTTGCAGGACACCACTAACAATCGGGGTAGCATTTGAGTATGAGAACCTACTAAAACATTTGTTTTCGATCATTTAGGTATGATCAAATTAAAGTCTGTAAGGGGACTACGAAATCCGTTAGCTTCTTGTTAAGCTAGAAGTTGTTTATGAGGCACTTCATCGAATGCCTTACTAAGATCAAAATAAATAACCACCACAGAGTGTTGATCATTACAAAGAGAGGTTAGTAGATTGAGATAAGACATGTGGCAGGTTTCACAAGAAGGTAAGAAGCCGTGTTCAAAAATATTGATACTTTGATTGCTTTTGCAAAAATCCGTGATTTGTTTTTCAATTAGTTTTTCGAAGAGTTTAGCAAGAGAGGGCGTTTTATGAACACTGCGAAAGTTATGAATGTCCAAGCGGAACCAGATTTAAAAACTGGTATTTAAATAGAAGTTTTCCACTAATCGGGGAAGGAACCATTTTCGAGAAATACTGAAAATGACTTGCTTAGTAAAGATGGAAAATTTCCTTACCTGTTTTATAAGTGAATTTGGAATGTTATCAGTTCCAACCGAATGTGACTTTTTTAGGTGAGTTATTTCTTTTTGAATACATGAAGGCGAGAATTAAATGGTTGTTAGAAGCGAATTTGAAAGCAGAGAAATTGTGGGAGTGGGGCTTATTTCAGTGTTAAAGTTTTTGGCAAAAAACGAATTAAACAACTCTGCTGTGCCCAAATCGTCTGTAAAAAATGTTTTGTTACAGTCGAGTAAGGGCGGAGTTACATTCCGACGCTTAGCCGATGACCGAACGTTGAAGATTTAAGCAACAGATTTGGATGAATTGACATCACTTAGTGCCCGAGACTCCCAACACTTATCTCTCGCGAGCTTATTTTCGATGCTGGATTTTTTATGTGATGCTCTTCAAAAGCTCATGTAAAAAGTTTGGATCGTTGATTGCGAATATGCTATGCCAATCTAGAGTGCTAACGAAATCTTTATTTAATTGATGGTTTGTGTTAGCAAAGTCAAGTTTATTGCATTTAATCTCAGGCTTCGTAAGAAGCGCGACTGGAAAACAACAGTGAATTATTGCGTGATCACTTGTGAAAAGATCATGATTAAAATTCATAAAGAGAGGGTGGAGATCATTTGTAAAAATTAAATCTAAAATGTTTCGTTTCTAGTAACTGATCCGACCAGTTGTGACATGTTTGAAAAGTAAATAGTATCGATCAATTTCTGATGTTTAGGTGGAGAGGAATTTGCCTGCTAGTCAGTCTGGCTGATTGAAATCGCCTGCGATTATTTTGACATCAAATTGAGTGTCTGCAACTTTTTCAAATAGTTCACAGAGCTCGCTTTTATTGTCAGAATAACACGGAGTTTTATAGACACAGCCAATAACCGCTTTTTTTATTGTGCGGGAGGATGACTGAAGCAAAGCATACCTTCCCAGAAAAGGACGAAATGCTTAGCTGAAAAGGAAAATGTACAATGGATGAGTTAATATAAAGGAGGCAACCACTGCCACGTTTTTTAGCGCGGTCTTGTCGGTACAAATTGAAATTAACTATAGCAAGCTTTAAGTCAGAAATGAGAGAGTGAGCCCAGGATTCAGTGATGCACAGCACATTTGGATCAAGCTCAAAGGCTACTGTTATAAGCTCAGCCATCTTATTTACAACTGATCTCGCATTGAGTGAAACTAAACTGAGCGTATTCCTGATCTGCAGGTAACGCTCATCAGTATTAATAAAAAAGGATAATTTGGTGGCGGAGAAGAAAACTGGAAAAAAGGAAACGAAAGGTGGGAATCAAAATTAATCTGGTCTACAATTTGTCGAAATTTTATTGTTAAGAGAACTGAGATTATTGTGCAACGGCATATTTGGATGAAAACCATGAAATAGAAGGCTATATTTTGGCGTTTGAAAGATAAGGGGTGGCATAGAAATAAGATTTTGAGAGAAATTTGCATAAATTGGCGAAAACGTGCATTTGAAAAAGTAATAAATGATTTCGAAACACTGGTAACATAATTAGAAGCGTTAATTATTTGGGGATTTCGGACACATTGGGTATGGAAAGATGCTAGCGTAAGCGTTCGCAGCTGTTAAAGGGGCTGAGGGGTTAACAGGTTTCCCATCGGTAATCACATAACTGATTGTAATGCCTGGATTAGCCAATGATTTAGATTTACTAGGAGTTGTCTTAGGTTTAGTTGATTTGGCAGCTATAGCAGGCATGGTTTGCTTTGGATGAGAAAAAAGTGGCATTGACACAATTTCACTTAAACCAAGAACAAGGATAACGGGTGAAGATTCAGCTGTAATCGAAATTCCTGTCGATCCGGAGGGCGTGGTCTTGCATTAGCTTTAGGACAAACCTCTGAGATAACTTTTGATATTGAAGGTGTAGACAAAGGCTTCTTGTTTGCTAATGAAGGGAATCCCGACGTTCCATTGGGGTTTTATTCCTACAGATAAACAAATGTTTTTTTATATTGAGCTGAGTGCTCATGCTAAGAGAAAATAAGGTCAACTTAAATCGCCAGGTTTTGCTACGGGAAGACAACCGTTTATCTTTAGCGACTTTAAAGTTAAAGCCGCATGAGTTAAGTATATGAAATGCAACGTTAGGTGGATTTTACTCTTGGGACGTTTTTTAAGAAAAACAAAACTTCTCTTATGTCGGTCAATTGACTCGGTACTGATTACGTTTATGAAAGGCTCTTGTTTCTCGCATTATTGAGAAGTGAGTGAAGACAACTTTTCCTCAAAAATGGTTCCAAGGATCGTGGAGAGAAAACCATATTTAGACATAAAGGTATTTAAATTTTTCCAGGGCGTAATGGTCTAATTTCTTCATGCTTAAGGTGGGCTGCCCTGGTGGAATTTTTACGCGAAGAGATTGTTTGAGTCTTGGCACTGACTGGGGTGTCATATTGATTTTAAAATATAAGTATTTTTCAAATCGATAATACGAAAGGAAAATTGTCACTAGTGACGTTTTGCGGAATAAAAGATGTAATATTTTAGATATGTGTTTTAAGCAAGGCACTTCAAGCAAATTTCTGCTAGGTAACGAGTTTAAACTGTAAATAGAATAAGCGAAGAGGCTATGCAGGATGAAAAATTTTATTAACTGTTATACCAGTTACTGCAAATTATTCTTCGCTGAAAAAAAGGAAAACTTACAAAATTTTAACTGTATTTCTAGAATTAACTATTAGATTCCGTCCTTTTGACGTAAATCTGTGAGAAATTTAATGAGGCTATGTAGGGGGAAAAAGTTTAAAAACTGTATATTTCTCCCTTTTGCAATTGCAATAACTGCAAGTTTGTGCAGCTGATAATGAGGTAGAAATACAATAAATTGTCAATAATTAAGCTAATATTTTCTACAGGAAAACGAAGGAATATGTTTTAAAATTCAAAAATCCCCTTATCTTTAAATTTGAACCAGCCGCCTTTTTTATGTTGTCGGACAACATAAAAATCTAGAAAAATGTCCACAATGCTTCCGATGCAGATGATTTCCAAGAAAATCTTCGTCGATTGGACGAGTGGTTCCGCAAATGGCTCTTGTCCTTTAACTCAAACCAATTGCACCCTGCTACGTCTGGGAAATGGAAATCAGGTCACTGATATGCGACCCAAATATTTGAACGGTATGCAATTCCGAGAAGCATGCACACAGAAGGATCTTAGAGTTTGGATGTCAGACAACCTGAAGCGTTCTACGCAATTTTCCAAGGCAGCTTTATCCACCAATTCAATAGTGTACGCTATCAAGCGGGCATTTAAAGTTTTCGACAAAGACTGCTTTTCTAAAGTCTTTGGTACGTTTGTAAGGCCACATCTTGAATATGCGATCCAAGCCTGGCGACCGTGGACCCAACAGGAATACAACATGCTCGAAAGGGTGCAGCGGCGAGCCACAAAATTAGTAAGAGGTCAAGGTGAACTGCCATATGAGATTCGTCCAAATTACCTAAAGTTCTATCCTCTGAGTTATAGGCAGTTACATGGAGACTTGAAACAAACCTTCCGTATCGTGCGTGGCATGGATTACGCCCTCCTATGTGATGACGTTTTCCAACTTGCCATAACGAGTTATCTCCGAGGTCATCCATTCAAACTTAGTGTGCCCCAAGTAAGATTGGATGTGAGGAAGTATTTTTTCACCAACCATGTCGTAGAACCGTAAAATAACCTACCTGAGGCGATTGTTATGTCCCAGTCTGTGTATACATTTAAACATCGGCTTGACATACATATGTTACAGCACCACGAAGACTATGTGACTACTTAACCTTAACAATATCAGTGTACCACATAAATCTGCCTGCATTCACTTGAATGTTACTTCTTTAATTTGCTTCTTATTCTTGCTACGTTTTATGTAAGAAATAGGGATTTCAAAGGCGTAAGCCTATTTTCCTCAAATGCACTGAACTCAACTGAATATCGTTCTGTATAATTGTGTTATCTTTAATTTGAAGGCACCATTTTATTCTATAAAAAGGCTGGTCCGAGTGGACTTCCCATGATGACTCCATCAATTTGTCTATTGATTTGCCCATTAAACTGCAGTTTAACATTTGTGGAGCAAAGTGTCAACAATTCACATAGTACTTCGGGTGACAGACGGGATTTACGCCGCATGGGCGCATATAATATTTATTGTTTCATCCAATGGCACATTTGTAAATAACGATATCACGTCCAATTAAATCATTCACTTGCCGGTGATGTTTAAGCGCTTAATTTCCTCAATTAAATAAGAACTGTCTTTTGTGGTATAAGTGGAAAACAGTTGTCGAATTGGTTGTACCTCCATAACAAGCCATTTAGCTAGTCTATGTTGAGGTGCATTAAACATCGAAAGAATTGACCGTAGAGGTATATTCCTTCTCATGTGTTTTGGGTTATCCATATATTCTGAAGCTATGCGTTCCTTTTGTTTTAGGAAGACCGCGGTATACAGTATCAATCAGGTTTTTGTCCAACAACTTTTTAACTTTATTTAAACTTATTTATCCATTGTTTTAAAAAGGTTTGTTGATTTGGCACGGCTTGGCGCCGTCAAATCCTTAGAACACAGGAAAAAACCTAAAACAAACTCCTCTTTTCATTAACCATTTTTGCTTTGGTTTTTATGTTTTCTTAAAAAGCAGTGTTCGAAATTAAGAGTTTGTTTTAAGTAAAAAAACCTGCTTTACAAGGTTTAGAAATAGAAAAATTTGAAGTATAAACAGCTA
This sequence comes from Schistocephalus solidus, assembly GCA_017591395.1. Classification (NCBI taxonomy): domain Eukaryota; kingdom Metazoa; phylum Platyhelminthes; class Cestoda; order Diphyllobothriidea; family Diphyllobothriidae; genus Schistocephalus; species Schistocephalus solidus. The sequence goes on along the minus strand of WEDG01001200.1, from coordinate 69,863 downwards.
TTCATAAGAAGGATGAATGTATCAGGGTAAGAATGGTCGGAGTCAAGACTAGTCTGTTATTGACGTTTGAGAGTATTCATTTGACAGAATTAGAAACGTCTGTGGTCAAATCGAAGGGATAGGTACTTCCAATCAGATGTGAGCGCAGTCGATTCCGGTGTTGGGTCTGCCGACTTAAGAGAGAGAGCAACGCTTTATTATTACATTTTTGAAAGTAAAATTCCAAAACTTTCAGCAAAAATGTTCTCCATTCACCGAATAAGGTTAGGATCACAAGCCACACAAAACCGGAAGATCATAAACAAATGGCCGAGGAATGCACATATTAACCTCATGAATAATCATTCTTGAATGCGTCTCAAAATATCGACTAAATTGGACTTCTTTCAAAACAGAGCAAAGCGTCGTGCACCGATGAACTCATGTTTGTTGTTCGGAAAAACAAATAAAGTAATTAGACTTAGTTGACTGATTGCTAAAAAAGGCGAAAATAGATTAGGAGCAAGAAGAGTTCAACGGTAAGAAACTTTCAGTGCAGTCCTACAGTCTTCATATTTGCATTATATAACTTAGTGTTGATTTTGTTCGATCTAGCTGTATGAAACAGCTTGAACCATTCGTTTCATAAAGCTGTATCAGATCCTAGGCGTGCGGCTCGTTGCCCATTCGAATAACGTAGAGCATAAACGATGTTAAAAACTGAATGAATATACTATTAAGAGACTGAGATTTAAAAAATAATAAGTTAAGCAAGTCAGTTTTAAAGCAAATGGTTCATCAATCATAAAATTATATATAAAAATAAAAACGATGTCCAAAAACATTTGAAAATGTAAAATAATTCATAAATGTTTTAGATAAGTTTTAACAAAAGAAAAAAGCTGCATTTGATAATGGGTATGTAAATCATTAAAGTACGAGACCTTTCCAAAAGCCAGAGGATAGTTATTCATGAGTCTTGTAGGTCACTAACCACCATAACCAGATGGTGTACCACATAACTAGATGAATAAATTCTTTATCTCTATGTGCATTGCAGGTCGTCATAAGATGTCCATAAATGGACGCCAAATAGCTACTCATGGGACCTTCTGGCATGAAATGGCTATCGCCGTTATCGGAAGTGCACGCAAAGTCCGTTTGGATTTGCTTGACTTCTAGATGCACATACGGCAGCTCATCGGGAGGACTCAGAATTGAAGTAGCTATCGCTGACAGTAACCGCCACGTAAAATGCGTGATTTCCGAAGTTGGCGTTATCAGAGCCCTTTTGGTCCGAATTCTAGGTCAAAGAACTGAGTTGAAAAATGTCCTTTCTTGTTCAAAAATAGATGTGTGGTATTATTAAACAGATATTGTTTGCTTTTATTTGAAATTCTAGTCGGGTTTGACTATTTCTAATAGAACTTAGCAGGGCATTCTATATTGTCGCGTATCTTATGGAAGCGTTGGGTCTATTTTAATTTAGGATTTTTTATAATATTTTCATAATTTCTAGTGTCTCGGTGGCCGTTTTGATTTGTTAGTATATGAATTTTAAGAATATCTTGGTAGTGTGTGATTTTGAATATAAAATTTAGACCATTTTTGAGTCGTGTCTATAGGGCAGGTGAGGAGAAATTTTTACAAATGAATCCGCAAATTCTAGTGGCTTTTGGTGATATTTGTTTGACGTGGGGAGATAAATCAAGAGTATTTGAAAAACTAAGAACTAAGTCTTTTAATGATGTCGTCTCGGTTATTTCCTGATTATTGAAAATTATGGGAGGAAGTTTTTGTTAACCAAAAATCAGGAGATGACATTTAGTTGGAGAGAATGGCATTTGCCATAGAGTACTCCATTCGCTTAGTTTTTTAAGATCATTTTCAATCTTTCTATGCATACTGGCTACTGTATGCTTGTTATATACATATGCAAGTTGTAAGTCATCCACATATAAATATGTTTTAACTGACGTTTATAAAGAGGATAAGTCGTGAACTGTATATAAGAAATAGGAGGAGACCTAGGATAGTCACCTGAAGTACTCCACTTCTAATAGGAGATGGTTCTGAGACCACGTTTCGAATTTGTACTACCTGATATCGGTTTTGAAGGTAAGATTTTAGAAAGTCGAGAAGAGGAGACCCAATCCCATTACTTAGTAGCTTCACTAGATGCCTTTGATGGGGGACTTTATCGAACGCTTTTTTTAGGTCAAAGTATATCGTAGCTATCGTGTTTCCGTCATCTCTGTTAATAGAAACGAATTCAGGGAAGGTGAGATGGCAGGACAGACATGACTTTTTAGGTAAGAAAGCGTGTTAAGAGGAAGGTATCAGGTTTGCGTTTGTTAGATAATTTAGCATTTTGTTTGAAATTATTTTTTCTATGATTTTTGCTAATAACCGCTGTTTATTGAACCCCACAATAGCTTTGTGTATCAGATGGGTTCCTGGTTTTAAAGATTGGTGTAATGCTAGAGTAGACTAGACAGAAGAATTAGAACATATATCATATGCTTCAATATGCAAGGTGGGATTTTATCCGTTCAATAAAAGGTGGAATTAGAAAGTGGTCTGATAGCTTTTTTTGACGTTTTCTTCGCTAAAACAGATCTCATTGAGGGTAAATGCTGTCATTTCTGTTGGTTGGGGTATCGGCTCATCCTCAACTAAATTGTTGGCTGAGAAGTACTTATTGAATAAATTTGCTATTTGTTTATCGTCCTTTATTACTTGATCTGCGTCATCATTCATGAGTTGGGGACCTGGTTTTCGATTAGTGTTCATTTGTTTCCGAAAGATCGGGGCTGTTTTTTTCGGATAACTCTGTTGCCAAGCGTTCCGATGCTACGTTTTTATTAGCTTCCATTTTTTCATCTAGATCATGAATTTCTCTTATTCATCTGAGTGTGGATAAATAACTAATTGAGCGATCATGAAATTGTTATTTTTTAGTTTTTTTAGTCTCTTGGGAAGGAAGTAAGGAATTTGTGACTTATACGGTGATCTCTCATTTTTTTAAGGTATCTCGAATTATAAAGAGGTAGAGTATAAAAGGTTAACAACTTCCATCACGGATGTCGTTAGAAGATATGAACTCCAGTGTAGTGACATAACATAGCTGTTCATTTAGTCAATGTCAAGTATTTTTGGATTTATGTAAAAGTAACTTGAATTTGATATTTCTTTTATGTTTAGAGGGAGCATTTTTATTATTGCCTTATGATCAATTTCAAAGTTTAGGCTATCTAATGCGTATGTACGGTTCCGATATCATTTGTGAGAAAAATGTTTAGTATGTTGTACCCTCTGGTCGGTTTATTGATTATTTGTGTCCAGTTATGGAATACAATTCAAGATGGCAGTTCATCATGTCTGGTGGGAGCTGATAGTTTAGCCCAGTTTATTTCAGGACGGTTTAGATCGCCTGCAATTATTTATTTTCAAATTGAATATTTATATGGTACCGATATTTATATTTATTTATATTTGGTTTTTTTATATTTATGGTATTTATATTTGTTTGGTATTTATTTATATGGTTCGATACCGGAAAGTTTTATTCCTACACCTTTCAGATATCCCTCTCAGCCTTTTGTTAATGACGTTCTATATACCAATCGTTATGGCGCAGTTTGCAATTACCCTCAAAGCCACAATAATTTCCAACTTAATTACCCATCGCGAGACATAAATTAATAACGATAACCCTAGTTTGGATACTCGAACTACCCTTGATGTCATATTACTTAATGCTAGATCTGTTATAAATAAGATGGCCCAACTTAGAGCCATTGCTTTCGAGTTAATGCCTGATGTTTTTATGTGTAACTGAATCTTGGACCCATCCCTTGATTTCAGACTCTTTTGCTTGTCATGAGACAAATACGATCTCTACCGTCAAGACCGCACTAGTAAGCGTGGTGGTGGTTGTCTTCTCTATATTAAAGCTTCATTCAAGCACTTCGCGTTTGATCTAGACGTCCACGTCATTCTCTGAGTAATTACTGCTTCGCATCCATTATCCTGTCGCCCTGGCAAAGGCTATTCTCGGATGTATTTACTACCCGCCTAATTCATCATCCGATGATGATGTGAGACTTTGTGCAGTTTTTAAATTGGTTTCGGAGTCCGATTTTTAACATTAAAATAATCGCTGGGGATTTTAATTTTCCAGAAATTGACTGGATTTCAAACTTTTTGTCCACCCAGATTTCAACCTTTCCTGGATACCATTAATTTCTCTGGTGGTCACAGCTTGTCCGTTCTTCAACGAGAGACAAGCATATTTTTAGAATCTGATTTTCACAAAATGACATTGCTCCCCTTTTCGTTGATTTTTAAAGCAGGGGCCTCTTCCAAAGTGACCATACATTAATTCACTGTTGCTTACCAATTGTCTCATCGAAAAAGGCTAGCGCCGTTCGTACCTTTCATAATTTTGACCTCGCAGATGAGCTTAATTAACAACTTTTTGGACTCATTGGATTGGCAGCATCTCTCCTCCATGAACGATGCAGCAAGTCTTTTCTGACTTAATGTCAGTCGTTTCAAATAACATCCTGGAATTTGTGCCAATCAAAATTGTCAAACCATACACTTCGGAATCCACCGTCCCCACTTTCTTTTGCCAAGACTAAAGAAATTGAGGGAAGCAATTAAAAGATCAATATACTAGTTCGTTATCTGTACATCTAAGGATTGCAGAGATTTTTGAATTAGCCTCTAAGATTCGGCTTGCACGGGACAGACAGAGGGAATCACGCGCACTCAGCGAGCCAAACTCTGCAAAATCTGTTGCTCAACTGTTCCGCCGTCGATCCTGCTCTAAACGAGGTTATGAAATACCTCCATTACTTAATGAAACTATGAAATTCGTTCTCGAAGACTCTGAGAAGGCAGAATTGTTTAGTGCATTCTTTGCAAATCATCTTACGATGGAATCTGAACCGGTTCCGACGTTTCAGGCATCCTCATTTAATGTTATCAGTACCATTGATTTCTCCATAGAACTAATTCGTAAGCAAATAATGCGTCTGAAAAACTCGCACTCTTCAGGGGACTGATGGTATTCCAAACTCAGTTATTAAGAGAGTGCCGAGCTCGATTGCTTAGCCATGTATTCTCAGTTTATCTTTTTAAAACGGTTTCTTTCCCTGACTCATGGAAGACATCTATTATTCTTCCTGTCTTCAAAGTCAGGGATCTCGTTCGGACGTAAATAATTATCGAGGCGTTCACAAAACCCCGGCTCTTGCAAAACTTCTTGAAAAATTATTTTTAATCAAATTCTCGACTTTTGCTTAGAAAAATAAGCTCTTAAGCGACTCGCAATATGGTTTTCTACCTGGGAGATCATGCGATGTGTGTCACTTAGCTTTTCTTAACCTCGTCACTTCCCTTCGTAATGAGCAGCAGACAGATGTTGTGATCTACTTTGACCTGAGCAGGGGCCTTTGACAAGGGTACCACAAACGTCTTCTGGGTGAAACTGGAAAGCCCTCGGCATCCGGCCTCATCTCCTTGACTTCATTGGTTCCTACTTGTCTAACCGCAGCCAGAAGGTCTTAGGTAGGTAAAAGCAACTCGACGCCTCAACCGATCACGAGTGGCGTTTTTCAAGGCACGGTTCTAGGTCCCCTTCTCTTTTATTCTGTACATAAACGAAATTTCAGCTTTACTCACAAATTCACAAACTTTTTGTTTTACGCTGATGATCTCAAGTGCATTTTATTCATTTTCTAAAGACACTGCCAATAGTTGCGTGGATAAAAATCAACACTGATCTACTTATGCTCTCACGTTGGAGCTGTACTTTGGCAGATGGAGTTTTCTTCATCCAAGAGTAGTTTTATGTGTTTTGGCCCCGCTAAGCTTCCTGGACCCATCGTATTTCAAAATAGTACACTTTTAGAAAAATCAACCATAAAAGACTTAGGTCTAAGTTACACGAACAAGAGCATTATCGCCTCATGCAGATCGAATTTCTGCAAAGGCTGCTCCAGATATGTGGTTTTATATCGCACAATTTCTTCCTTCCGGAAATAAAGTTAGACCTGTACCGCATGTTTTGTTCTTCCTATTCTAGAATACTGCTGTCCCCTCTTTGGGCTGATGAACGCCTCTGACCGCAGTAAGATTGAAAAAGTTCAGAGGGTTTTTACTCGAAGACTATTTTTCTCTTCCTGGATCCAGTATCTCTTATACGGATAGATGCCAGTTAGCAAACATTAAATTTCTGTGGGTTAGAAGACTCGAAGCCGGTCTCTGCTTCCTGTTTCGCGTTAACTCTAGCCCCAATCTCCACGATTAACGCTCTTACTCCGGTAGATCGACCCTATGCCACTCTCGTAATTCCTCCATGATCATTTCACCACCCGGTCTCAGTTTTTGCCTCCAAATATGCTTTCATCTGGAATAATCTTCCACTGCAAATTAGGTTGTCGTCCACATTAGCTATTTTCAAAAACAAAAGTTACGCAAACATTTAACTTTGGAAGATATAAAGTCCTTATTATCTGTTTCCTTCCCTAACTCGCAACTTTTGGATTTCGAAAAGGGGTCCTCCTGGTATTTTGAGGCAGTTCCCTTGATATTATAATGGTCTCTTATTATATATCCATCATCCTCTGCAGAGTCAATCTTTTTGCATTTTACTTTTTGCCCCCTCATTTTTAAACTAGCATCGCCAAGTCTTGGCAGCCTTGGTACTTTCCTCCGCTTTTTGCAACCCCGACGATGGTCTCCAGGTTCAGTTGAGGAGACAAGGCGGGTTCGATAGTTTTGCTTCTTTTGATTGGGGGACTATGCAGTCGGCAAGGTCGCATCTCAATGATGATCTCATGACCTCACTGTCCCGTCTTCGTTTTGACCCTGGTGTCCCACGATGAGTCCGTCCTCTCACACCTCCACTGGGTGGAAACAAACAGTAGCTCTGACTGCTATATTATCTCTCACACGACAAGGAGCGTTCCGAACCCCTCATACGTTGTCAGCATCATCACAGATCTATCCCATTGCATCTAGCTATTAATGTTTTTAGTGAAGCAGTTTTTCTCCTACTTTTTAAAAATTGGCGGCTCGCTGAACTCCGCCTCCAATTCTACCGTAGGAGTTTTTTTACTGCTTTTTCTAGTTCACCGTTTATTTTAAAGATTGTTGTCTATTGTTTTAAAATGGCGAAATCGTTCTGAATCGGATATACCTACCACCTAATGTTAATTTCTGCTGTTAATATGGCTGCTCACATAGAGCAGCAATTATCCACTTTGTATTTATTTATACCGCGATACTAAGTTTGAAATGACGGGGCTCTCTGGGCCTTAAATATACAATTTATTTATTTATTATTTATTTATTTATTTATTAGATTGATTAGGCCAGTGTCATCATTATTTCTTATTAAAGGAGTGTAGAGACTTTTGATAAGTATATTTTTGTGCGTCAGGGATTTTACTGTGGCAAAGCATGCTTTGCCAGGGAAAGGTTCGTGTGAAACATCGAAATCACTTTGTTCCATGGTAGATTTCATATATATCATCCAGCCACTGCCTCGTTTATTATTGCGGTCTTTTCGATAGAAATTGTAGTTTGGGACAAATAGCGAAGCGTTTGAGGTTAGTTCATTTACCCATGTTTCCGTTAAACAAATTATATCGGGATTATAGGCTTCAACGAATGTCCTAAGTTGTGGTATTTTATGTACTATCGATCTCGCATTAATAAGGGCGATACTTAGGATATCGGATAGGGCCGAGGCCTGCTGTTGTGAAAAAACTGATTTCTTAAACTTTTTCGACTGTGCGATGGACTAAAAGAAGGGAAGTGTGTAACTGTTGGAAGGTATGGTGTTGTGTATGATGAGAAATGAGTGAATGGGTAAGAGTGTATTTGCTGAGTGTGTGGTGGGATTTGAGTGAATAAGTTAAAGTGTATGGGTTTTGTGTAGAGGTTGTGGACCATATGAGGGGAGGATTAACTGCGCAGTTATTGTAAATACCTGGGGTTATTGTTGGGAAGTTTTGCCGACCTAGGTAACTGGTTTGATTGCCATAAGTTCCTACTATGTTTAAAAGGTTAGAATGCGTTGGTTTACTCCTATGCCATGCATACAGATTTGAGGGAGTAAATGTGTTGTTATAAGAGCTTCTCTGTGTCTTATGAGAGTTTGCAGAGTTTCGAGCAATCATATTTCTTGGGTTGACATTTTCTTGGCTTTTTAGTAGTAATAGTGTGCCCAATAAAGCTTTCTGCATAGGAATACTAACTTTGAGACAAATTGGGTTATCTTTTGAGCTTGAAGGGATTGAAACATACGTCATAGGATTTGTATGAGTTGCTGGGTCGATAATTTCTGTTACTGGTTGTTCAGTTGGCGGTGTAGTAGTAACACTTCTATTACTATCTAATATTGCGACATGACTCTATCCAGAATTTGTGTCATCAAGCTGTTCCGGAGAGGTTATAGCATTTTGAGGTGCTCGTTTCGTTTGATTTTGAAATCCTCTCCTAACTGCTGTCGCAGTTATTCGATTAGTATTATGAGTATCAGAATAACAATAAAATAAACTTGCCAAAGGAATGGCTAAGGAGACACTATGCTTATTATTTTGCTCTCACTGACTTATACGCTTTGCATTATAGTTGGCAGCGTTGGAAGTACCTGCTTGGGGTTCCAATGAGGAGACGATATGGTTAAAATCTGGTTTGAGCTGTGTGGCTTTGGTCTGAAGCTTACGTATTTGCATAGGTGTGAGGTCTAGACCTATGAATGCTTTTCGGGTGAGCAGAGTTCGGTTTACTTCAGGGTTTTGTAGAACTAGATCGGCTTCGGTTTGTGAATAGAAAAGCACTAACACTGGCTTATTTTTGCTTCTTGAGTTAAGCCTTTTGGGGGAAGCTATGCGGATGTTTAGACTACACGAGTGTATGAGTTGTTGGATTGATGGTGGGGGATGTACCGAGTGGGGGATATTTCGGATAATGACATTAAACTTGGGTTTGGACCTATCAGCGACCTCTGATGAGACTACGTGTATGATTGGTTCTATTTGTGGTACGCTTGTTAAGCTGTTTGCAAAAGATTTTGAGTCAAATAATGAGTTGAGCAACGTAAATATATGTTCATATTTTTCTATAAAGTTTTGTAGACGAAGGATAGCAGAGAGATCTAGTGTATCGATAGTTACTGTTGCATCCGTCATATTTCTGATATATCAATACGTGAGGATTTAGATGGTTTTATGCCAAAAATTGGTAGCTAGGGTACAGAAGCGCACTTCTTATAAATTAAGATTAAAAATTGAGCGGGAAAATATCTCAATATCTTCAAATAATACGCAATTCAAACTATTCTTGGAGTTGAGGATTTAAAGCAATTGTGCACAGTTTGGGCACAGTTGTTGATTAAATTTAATATTTCCCTGATGTCTCCAGGCGAAATTAAATTGATCATTTAGAATAGATTTCAGTTTTCCCACATAGTCTTTCCGGTTAAAGATAATAACTCCATGGTCTTTGTCAGGCTTGAAGATTATTATTTGTTCATGATGTTTCAATGCGGAAAGGGCATAGATGGGTTGCAGTTGATAAGCCGTCACGAAATGTTGTTGGTACCAACAAATCCTGCTGTATATGCCAGTTTTGAATTTATATTAGTCTTGCAATATTTTGTATGAGGCGAGTCTCGGGACCACATGCATATCCTTCAATACACTTTCTTACCCTCTTCGCTAACTTTGAAGTTTTCATAGCATTTTCCAGTTCTTGAAGTTATGTCTGATCCATTGGTCAGTAGGGCAAGTGCAATCTTCAGATGAAAAGAGTGTCCATCAACTTCAAGTGAGTAAACTTCGAGTAAACTGACGTCCGCAAATTCTAACTATTTATTGAAAAATGTCTAGTTAAGGAAACATCAGGCGGCAACGCTCAAAAGCTAACTGTGGTATGAACAACGTAAGCGGTATTTTTTGAACGCCTCAGGCCAGTAGGCATACACATCCCTCGACTGTATGGTCAACTGAGGTTTCACTAAAGGAAGGTTTGTCATTTCGTCCGATATTTAACGTGGAATCTCTCCTTATCGTGCGAAAACAACGTGGATAGCCGAGAAATTAAAGCTTGTGCAACGTCAGCTGGTGCCACGTAGTTACCAAGATACCCTCGAATTTATTGAAGCCGTCAACGACCTCAACCTAAACGGTATGATGTTATCTTTGGATGTCTCATCACTTTTAACAAACGTTTTAGCACTGAGACAGTCGACTACCTCTTTTAATTCCTATTGACTAGTGGGCAATTAACAGGAAAATCGACAAATGCTTCGCAGAAATTATTACTACGATTCAAATTAACTGTGCAGTTCCTTTTTAAAAAAATATACGGCATCGCTATGGGCTTGCCACTTGGTCCTCTCCTAGCCGATGTCTAAATGAGCAAGCTAGACAAATTTCAGCTAAGCGACCAGCTCAACAAGCTAAGACACTTCTGCTGATACGTTGATGATATCTTTGCAATTTCCACAGAAGAAACATATGTAGACTCAATCTTAAATATTGTACACCAATAAAATCGAGGCGAGCTTTTTGAAAACTTGAAGGCGAGAAATCAATGGATGTTAGATGGGCAATTTAAATTTAACAGCATATGGATTGAGGGAGTGAGTGGTCGGCAAAAATGAATTTAACAATGCTGAATTGCTCAAATCCTCTGTAAAGACATTTTTGTTACAGTAGATTTAAGGCAGCGTGATACATAGATAGATGTTTGATTTGAGTCCCCGGAAGGGTACTTCCATTGAAAAAATAATAAATTAAAACAAGTGTGAAATCGTGCACGTTCAAAAAATGAATAGTAGGGCATCTGCTTGGCGCTGACAAACGACAAAAATCAGCCTTGTCAAAAAAAGATAAAAGAGCAGACTGAAAAATAAACGACTTGGGCATTTTTATGGAAGAGGCATAAGTTGAATTGCGTTTGTGGGTTTTTGAGGAGAAAAACACAGTCACTTCTGAGAGAAAAACATACACTTTAGGTAGGACTGACATGCTGACGAGAGCGTATGAGGGTTCAAAACGATCCTCATCGTGGCTTCCTTTCACAACCGCAGGTGTGATGTCAATGCGTATCGACTGGCTATAAGCGTAACCGTCAAGGATGCTTGACAGGTGTAAACTTCGCGTGCATCATCCGTACGCTTAAGTGCGAACGAAAAAAGGACCGTAGAGATCGTAAAGGTCATGTTAGAATGGCCAGAGATGCGACCATGACACTCTTATTGCCGATTTCACAGATCACCGACAGAGGAACCCAAACGATCTCAACATTCCGTGTAGGGTTTTAACTGGGGAGACGTAAAGAGCTGCAAACACCATAAACATAAGGCGCGGCAGATGCGATGGTGGACAAGGTTGTAGCAGTTTGCAAAGGGTCAGGAAAGAGGAAAACTCCGAAGACCAAGGAAACGATTGGAGTCGTGAATATATCCAAATGATGGTCAAAATCAAGAGAGGACAAATTCCGGCTGAAGAGCTCATTTGTTTAAAAAAATAGGTTTAGGAGAAACAAAACTACTCCGAGTGAAATGCAGATGCTAAGCTAATGATCGAACATGGAAGAATTTTGCAATATATTTGGAAGAATTAGCATAACTTAGTGCCCGAGACTCCTTATGCTTAATCAAATATTTGTGCTACCCTTAAGTGAACTGACAAAGTGCTTTAAGACAGATCATTAAGTTGCTTTCGTAATTTTTGAAGAATATTTTAGAGGAAATTTGGAACAATAGAAGAGGCTGTATTTAAATTTTAAATCTTAAGCTGTATTAAAGCCTGATTTTTTCTGATAGAATCTGCAATAGCTTATTTATAAAGTATGGATTGTTTATTGAAAATGTGCTCTACCAATCTGGACTGCTGTTAAAAGTATTTATTAATTTATGTTTTGCGTTAGCAAAGCCACGGTTATTTCATTTTACGTCAGGCTTTGTAAAAAGGGAGGCTTGTAAACAACAGTGAATTTGTGCGTGATCACTTGCGTATAGATCACAATGAAAATTGATAAATGGAGGGGGGACGTCATTTGTTAAAATGACATTGAAAATACTGTCATTTCTAGTCATTGAGCTAGCCAGTTTGAACATTATGAAAAATTAATAGTATCGACCAATTTCTGCAGTTTTATCATAGAGGAATTTGCCTGCCAGTCAATGTCTGGCAGATTTAAATCACCTACGATTATTTTGACTTCAGATTGAGTCCCTTCAACGTTTTCAAACAGTTCACAGAGCTTGCTTTCATCACCAGAATACCATGAAGGATTATGGACACAGCCAATCAGTTAGAGAGGCAATATCTAACTGCAACCTCGGACGCTTATACACACTGTTATACATAACTTATCAAGGTTGTCACCCGTCACGTGACCTATTTTACAGCCATGATAGGCCTTTACATTCTTAATTTACTAAGTAAAAGCCGTAACTGAAGCAGCACAAAATTACGGCTGTCAGACGTTTTCCAGGATATTGGATTCTTAATACTTAAAAGAGGCAAAAAAGTTAAATTGAAAATTAGATAGCGGTAGAGTAAGGCACCGGAAGTTAAGATTCCGTGCAGCAGCGTGAGAGAGCAGGACGTGGCGTGACCGGCCGTGCAAGTGAAAGAGACGTTAGCCCCCGATCGATTTGTCAATAAGGATACAAACACTTTTTTCGGTTCTAAGTGCTGCGTACGCGTACAGCTTCTTTTACAATGCAGAATACGGCTTTCGTAGTAGAATATCGTGCGTCACTTACTTGCTTCACACGATGCAGAGCCAGAAGACCTTTGAAAGTATTCCACATCAGCGTCTCCTGTACAAATTGAGAGTGATGGGAATCGGAGGCAAACTTCTCACGCAGATTGAGAAATTTCCTAATTGGCCATTCCCAACTTATCTGTGTAGGGGGAAAGTGATCAAGGCATAGAGTCATATAGAGTGGGGCAACACAATGTTCGGTTCTTGGACAGACCCCTTTCCTCTTGTTTTTCAATGATTTCGTACAGGATTTGGAATGTGTGTGTGGGTGCTTTAAAAATTATGGCATGTTCTCCACCATGACGCTTACGACATCGACTTCCAATAAATTTCGTTAACTGAACACGCGGTCCTGTTGCATCTGGAAATCTAAACCTGGTCCTTTATACTTGACGCTACTATCTGAACGGAATGCCTATCCGAGAAGTAGAAAAAAATAAAGTTCTTGGCGTTTGGACGACGGACAACTCAAAGCCTTCTACACAATGTTGCAAGGTAATTTAAGCCAAAAATTTAATACTGTACTTCAGCAAGCGGACATTGACACTTTTCGACGAAGATTAATTTTCTAGTCTTTAGTTCACTTCCTAGGCCGCATCTCGAATACGCAATACAGGTTTGGAGACCGTGGATGCAGCAGATTACAACCTGCTCGAAAGAGTACAACGAAAACCCACTAAAATAGTAGGGATTCAAACTGCAATCATATATGACATCCACCTCAATAACCCAAATATCTATCTTCTGAGTTATAGGCAGTAGCGTGGAGACTTGATACAAACGTTCCGTATCGTGCGTGAGGCGATTTTAACGTCTCAATCTGTGAAGCCATTTCAACATTGACATTCATATGTTGCAGCACAATATCAACTATGTGACTACCTTGCCTTACGAAACCAGTCTACTCTGTGCACTGTCTACATTCACGGACTGTATTTATTATAAATATTGAGATTTTTTTATAAAATAGGGAGTTCAAATGCATAAGCCATTGTCATCCAATAAACTGAATTATACTGAAGGATACCACCTCCATGGCTCAATGACAGGGCGTCTTAGAAAATACTCAGGGAGTAAGTGATCTGGGGTCTAATCCCATGCTAATGGACCCTGGGGTTTCGTATGACCTGCGGCAAATCAGCCTTAAATATCAATTTCAGTCTTCCTTTTGCTTTGCAAATATTCCTTTATATCTTTGGACTAGTCTCTATTCTACTGTCTATGATTGCTCGATAGTTAACTACAAAAACACGAGACTGTATTAGGAGATTCTCTTGACAAAATTCTCTCTTGAGACACGTTTCATAATCTACGTTGCCCAATTTCAAAGGCTCTTGGGAAATTTTTAGGTTCTAGCATTTTTGCCTGACCCAGAGGTCAGAAGGGCAAGTGTGAGCTCAGATTGACTTACTGTCCATCTAATTCAGGCGAGTCAAGTTATTTGTTAAAGCAATATCTAGTTAAGGACTAAGTAGACGGCAGACATCAAAGCCTAGTTGCGTTGGTTAGATTATACCCCTAATTTGTTTGATCTAAAACCTTTTACATACATAAGTATATCATCTGCAATTTGTAACGAAAAATGAACCAGATATAGTAGTATATAGCCACAGTTAGCACACCTCACTGATATTTATGTGCAAATGGTACACTATTATGATAACTATTCCCTAAGATTCTTCAAAGCGAAAGGATATTCATAGGAGGCTTTTAATATTTAGATTTTAGTCACTTTAAGTCACTTTATTGAGGATAGTAGGCTTTCGCCCTTGAGCTCCCTATTCACATGCAAAAATGTCAATAGTGCAAATGTTTACAGTGATATATCTGAAAAATGATTCCTATAAAAGGGCTACCTTCGATAATGCTTAGTTAATTACGATACAACAAAAATTCTGCAGTTGAATATTTACGAGTGTTCATGTAAACAGCTGGTATGAATCCAATCAGGGTTTAACATGGAAAAACGGAAAAAGATTGGGCCACGATGTGATCCTCCTTTTATAAGTTGAGATTGTGACGCCGTCTTGGTTTTTAAAGCAATACAACCAGTGGTCACTACGGTCGTGGCAGTGCAAAATATGGGATAGCATAAATACTAACCGTGTCATGGTACATACTGGGCACGTTCGTGCTCGCTTTATCCAATAACTTGCACATCATGTGGTTTAAGCTAATAATTGTCTGACGGGCTGCTCTCTAACCATTTCAAATATAACAAAGTGATCAATCGCTGTAAGATTTTAAAATTATAAGCCATAGTTGTATAAATCGAGACTCTGAGGAACCAACTACCCTGATGAATAATAAACGCGAAATTTCCAACAGACGTACAAAAATTACACTGGAAATATTCGAGAGACCGATTGTAAGTCTAAAATCTAAGTAAATTTGAAATATTATTAAGGCAGAAAAGGAGACAGAAGCCAGCCTCCAGTCACTTATTCCATATACATTTTAGATTCTTTATCTGGCATCTTTTCGATATGAAAGTATTTCGGATTGCTGGACAGATTAGTTTTCTAGAAAAATGTCTTTGGATATTTTTAGTTTTTAAAACGGTTTTACTCGCTTATCTTACCAAATAATGGGCAGCAATATTCAAAAATTGGAAGTATAAACTTTCCATAAATTCTTAATTTTTTTTCAGAAAAGCCTAAATGGCATAAAATAATGCAACCATTCTGGGTAGCTTCGATCGTTATTTTATCGATATGAGGAAATAGGCTTACACCAAAGTCCTGGATGGTTAAGCATTCATTTATAGCGGTGTCTTAAACAGTTGCTGGTTGTGATATAAATTCAGGTCCAAAAGACATGTTAACACATTAAGAAGTCAAGAATTGAGTTTGTCACGTTAAAAACCACGTGGAAAAAAAGCATGCAGGCATGCACGAATTCGTTCGAAGCATCGTTGAACCGTTGATTAAGAGAAGAAATACACGCATTTCAGATCGTCAGCATAAATTGAGAATGAAAACCCCACTATGTCCTTTTGTTGTCGATTGTATACGTATTACGCATGACGTATGACTTAATGAAATCCATAAGGAAGCTACAAAGGCTTAGAGTTTATATTTTAACGATGAGTCGACTATAAGGTCATAGAAAAAGATAATCACCACAGATACATAATCATTACAAAGAGAAGTTAGTTGACTTTAAAAGACAGAGCAAACTTTGCAATAGCGATTGGGCGAAAATCCAGATTGAGAAAGGCCAAGATGTGGATTGTTTATGCCTACCTCTGAAATTTTAATAGAAATCAGTTTTTGAAAAGGTTTACCGGGAGAGAGTGAGTTTCATGAACAGTTTGATAATTTTGATCATCAGAACGAGAACCACATTTTAAATGAATGTAATAATATACGTTTTCAAAATATCAGAAAGCATGTCATTAACGATATATGCTGAGAAGGTTTTGGATACCAAAGGAGAAAATCACTTAGATATTTAATTAGGGAGTTTCGAATAATTTCAGTCCCAAAGGAATGCAAAATGCTAAGTCGGCAATCTGTTTTTAAATATTTTAAGATACAAAATGTACGCTAGTGAGGAACACATAAATGACAGGGCAATTAAAGGAATGGGATTGGTTTTAAGTGTAAAGTGGCAGGCAAAGTAGGAATCTAACGACTGCTGTGCCCAATTCTTATGTAATTAGATTTAGAAGAAGTAGGTGCGATCACTGGGACAGGAGCCTTATTCCACTAACGTTTATGCTTCCAACTCGAACCCATCATTAGAGACAGTATTAGATACAGGTGATTCGAATACGGGGAGTTGCAGTATTTATAGGATGCCAACGCTATGTTTCTGCACGCCTATGTCAATTAGCAGCTCCCCTTCAGTGATGAAGTCTGCACTCGAGTAAGTTAATTATTTTATGGCAAGCAATTTCAGTTCAGTTCAGTTTCGTTCAGTGTATTTGAGGAAAATAGGCTTATGTCTTTGAAATCCCTATTTGTTACATAAAAGTAGCACGAATAAAAAGCAAATTAAAGAAGTAACAGTCAAGTGAATGCAGGCAGATTTATGTGGTTTACTGATATTGTTAAGGTAAAGTAGTCACATAGTCTTCGTGGTGATGTAACATATGTATGTCAAGCCGATCGGTATGTATGTCAAGCTGTTCGGTACCCGCTGAAATTTCGTCCCACGTGTTGAAAGGTGGCTTGATGATTATTCGGACATCTGGCTCACTGGCCCTGGCGTTGGAAAATGTGTTTACCTGAGCGCTACCCGATAGGCCAATTTCTCTGGCCAAAATGAATCTCAACACCGAATTTGGGTTGGGTAGGTCATTGCACTTGCACTTGTGGCCTGTACACCATGATTCAAGCAACTCGTGGCTCACGCGATTATCACATCTTGCGAGAATTTTAGCTTCGTTGGATTTGAATTTGTCGCCTGTTCTCAGCAAATGAGCTGCGAATTGAGAATTGGTATCGTTTCCCCGCACTGCTGCCACGTGATCAGCAATTCATGTCCAAAGCAGTCTTCCAGTTTCTTCGACGAAGTTGCTTTGCCTGCAACTGCAGCAAATACGATACACCACTCCGGATGTTGCTTGCCGCGGCATTGGATCCTTTAGTCTCAGTAGCAGACGCCAAATGGTGTCCTTCGGTCTGTGTGTGACTCCAACTCCAAGGGGGGCGAGAAGTCGGCTGATTGCCACCGATACGTTTTTGACCTATGTAATCGCACACCATTATTTACTTTTTGTGTCATTTTGTCATTGGTCCCGTTTTGCGAATGCACCGAATGACGAAGTTAAGTGGGTAGCCATTTTCTCTGAGCATCCGTTGTTGATATTGTTTTTCAGCAACGTTGTCTTCTGGTTCACTGCAGTGCGTTTCAACATGACGATATAGCGTCCTAACGCAACTGCGTTTTTAGCTGATTGGCTGGTTGCTGTTAAAGTTCAGTACTTGTCGCTTTCTGTAGACTTTGGTATTAAGGTTACCACAAAATTTGCGACAGAGGAGGACGTCGAGGTAAGCCAGGTGGTTGTTTTCTTCCTCCTCAATCGTAAAATTGTATGTCCGGGAAGATGCTGTTGAGACAGTTGTTGAACGTAAACACCTGATCTCTTACGATAATGACAAACGTCTCATCCAAAAACCGAGCCCAGCATTCCGATCTGTGGTATTGGAAGTTCAGCGACTCCAACCGTTGTAGGACCACCTCTGATTTCAGTTCGGAGAATGGCGAACCCAGTGGACCTGCTCGTTGATTGTTCTGTCAGACGTGAAGTACGTCCTGAGACAGAACTTCAGGAGCTGAAAGACTTGTGCGTGTTCGAGACGATTCTAGGTTTCATCCTATTTGCTTTGTAGGAGTAGTTAAACGGTCTTGACTACGAGGTCCTGCAGAATATAAGTAAAATGGGACGTGGCATCAAAAGATACCATGAAGTCGCTTGGAAGGAGGCTGATTTCTTTGAGTTTCTCCAAAAATTGTGCTGAGGAGCTGAATTTAGTTTCCAAATCAGTGGTCAGACATTTGAGGCTCCGAAACAGCCACTTAGTCAACAGCCTTTGGAATATATAGGGAACTAAAAAAGAAGCAGTGAAAGAAACTCCTACGGGTATCTTTGGGGCAGAGTTCAGCGAGACCTAAATTTAAAAAAAACTTGACGAGAAAAAACGGCTTCGGTAAAAAAACTGAATAGCTGGAGTTGATAGGATTGGTTCGATGGAATGAGATAGGACAATATGTGTGGGTAAGGAAAGCTCCTGGCCTTGTGAGAGATCATGTAACAATCAGAGCCACTAATTCCAACCATCCGGTCGGTGAGACAGGAGAAGCTCATGGATGACAACATGGTCGAAACAAACAGTGGACAGTACAGGTCACGAGATCATCAACGAGTAGCGACCTTGCTGACTGCATAGTCCAGTGAAGTTTGCGAAATCAACAGAAGCCATTTTGATCATCAACAGCGATCGCGGAGACCATCGTCATGGTTGCAAAAACGGAGGAACACATCGAGGTCGTCAAAAGTTGGCAATGATGGTTGAAAAGGCTAAATATGGCTGCGAAGATTGCTCTGCATAGAATAATCTAAACATATTTAAGAAACCAATGAAATATCAGAGGGAACCACCTGAAATACCAGGAGAACCCTTTCATCAATACAAAAGTTGCGAATTTTGGAAGGAAACGGGCAAAAAGGACATTATATCTTTCGAAGTTTAATGTTTACGTACTTTGGTTTTGAAAACCGCTAATGTAGATGACCAACTCTGTTTGAGAGGTAGAATATTCCATATCTAAGCATATTTGGAGGCAAAAAACGATAAAATTTAGTCGTTGAGCTGAGGATTGGTGAAAGGATGATTAATAAATTACGAGTGGCATAAGGTTGATTTATCGGAGTGAGAGCGTTAATGCGTGGAAGATTTGTGCCAGCGCTAATGCGAAACAGAAGACCGAGACTGGCTTCAAGTCTTCTAACCTACATGAAGTTAATTCTCGCTAATTGACATCTGTACGTTTAAGAGATATTAGATACAGAAAGAGAAAATAGTCTTCGAGTAAAAACTCTCTGAAAACTTTCAATCTTACTGCGGCCAGAGACATTCATCAGACCAAGGAGGGGACAACAGTATTTTAGGTTGGAAAACGAAAAACATACGCGGTAATTTTAACTTTACTTTCATTAGGAAAGAAATAATGTGATATAAAACCACATGTCTGTGCAGCCTTTGTAGTAATAAGATATGCATGAGGGGATAATGCTAGCATATTCGTGTATCATAGACTTTTGTATTTTTGGTAGATCCAGAAAGCTTGGCAGGGGCCCATAAACATGAAACTACTCTTGGATGGAGGAAATTGCATGTGCCAACTGGAGCTCCAACGTGAGACCATAAGTAGGTCAGTGTTCATTTTATTAACGCAACTATTGACCATCTCCTTAGAAAATGAGTAAATGCACTTAAGCTCATTAGCGTAAATCGAAACTTTGTGCAATTTTGAGTAAAACTGAAATTTCGTTTATGTAGAGAATGACGAGGAGGGACCTAGAACCGTGCCTTGAATATCGCCACTCGTGATCAGCTGAGGCAACGAGTAGCTATTACCTACTAAGACCTTCTGGCTGCGGTTAGACAAGTAATAACCAATGAAGTCAAGGAGAGGGGGTCCGATGCCCAGGGGTTCCAGTTTCACTATAGGATCTCTGTGTTGTACATTGTCAAAGGTTTTGATCATTTCAAAATAGATCACAAACACTGACTACTGCTCAGTACGAATGCAAGTGATGAGGGTAAGAAAAGCTTAGTGAGCACTTTGCATGATCTTCCAGGTTAAAAACTATATAACGACTCACCTAGAAACCTTTTTTGTATACAAAAGTCAAGTTTTAATTTTAAATATTTTTTCAGGAATATTTTGCTTAAGCTGCGGTTTTGTGAACGCCCGATCATTATTTACGTCCGAGCGAGATCCTGACTTGAAGACAGGAAGAATAAAAGATCTCTACCATGAATCAAGAGAGAATCCCTATATAAGATAAGCTGAGAATATATGGCTGAGCAGTTGGTGGTGACACGTACGCGTAGAATTTACGTGACCCTACTATGTTAAAACTATGCCACTCCGAGAAGCAGCAACACAGTAAAGATATTGGCGTTTGGACAACAGACAACTCAAAGCCTTCTACACAATGTTGCAAAGTGACTTAGCCAAAGATTTAATATTGTACGCCATAAAGCGGGCATTGACACTTTTCGACGAAGATTAATTTTCTTAAGTCTTCAGTTCGCTTCCTAGGCCGCATGTTGAATAGGCAATATAGGTTTGGAGACCGTTGTTGCAGCAGGATTACATACGAGATCCACCAAAATAACCATAATCCCTTTCTTCTGAGTTACAGGCTTGATACAAGATTTCCGTATCTTCCATGGCTTGGACTGCGATCTCCTGAGTTTTTCCAACTCGGCAATAAAACTTATCTCCGGGAACATCACTTCAAACTACGTGTGCCTCAATGTAGACTAGACGTGAGGAGGTATTTATTTCTCCAACCGTGTCGTGGAACAGCGGACAAACCTAACTGAGGCGATTTTAACGTCTTAATCTGTGAAGCCATTTAACCATCGGTTTGACATTCATATGTTGCAGCACCATATCAACTATCTGACTACCTTACCTTACGAAACCATTGTACTCTGTGCACTGTCTACATTCACGTGAGTTCATTGTTTATAAATCTTGAAAATTGTATGGGATATAAAGGGAATTCAAAGGCGTAAGCCATTTTCCGTCAATTTACTGAACTGAACTGGATGGCACCACCTCAGGAACAGGGCATCTGAGAAAATACTCAGGTAATAAGTGATCTGGGGTCTTATCCCATGTCAAGGGAGCCTTGGGTGTTGTATGACTAGCCCCTGGCAGTAAATCAGCCTTAAATGTAAATTTTAATCTGCCTCTGCTTACAAATTTTCCTTTCTTACTTTGGACTTACCTCTATCCTACTGTCTGTGATTGCTCTATAGTTTACTCAAACGAAATACCGAACGATTAAAGGAGATTCTCTCTACAAAATTCTCCTCCTGAGACACTTTCAATAATCCAGCTTGCCTTATTTCAAAGGTTCTTGAGAAATGTTGATGCTCTGACATTTTTGTCTGACCCAAAGGTCAGTAGGGCAAGTGTGAGTTCGGATTGACACAGTGCCCATCTAATTCAGGCGAGTCAATGTATTTGTTGCGAGATACCCAGTGAAGGACAAAGTAGACAGCAGACATCAAAGCCTAGTTGCGTTGGTAAGATTAAAGCTTTACTTTTTTCCCTGAGAACTTTTAACTTCCTTAGTATAGAACCTGCAATTTGTAGCCAAACATTAACCGGATATAGTAGTTATAGCAACAGTTCGCAGACCCGGTGAGCATTAATCTTCAAACAGTACACTTATATGACAAATTTTCCCCAAGATGCCTCAAAGCGAAAGGATATTCAACAGGAGACTTTTATTAATTATTATATTTGCTTCCCATTAAAGGGCTGCTATCGAGAATGTTAAGAAAATTATGATAACACAAAATTTCAGCAAGGGAATATGTACGAGTGTTTATGTTATCTTCTGTTACGGATCCAAATCAGGGTTTAACGTGGAAAAACGGGAAAAATTGGGACGCATATTTATCCTCTTTTGTATTAGTTGAGATAGTGACGCTGTCTCAGTTGTCAAGGCAATACAACCAGTGGTCACTTCGGCCGTGGCAGTGCAGAATATGGGGATGCTAACATAGTAACAGTGTTAAGGTACATATGGGGCACCTTCGTGCTCTCTTTTGAGTAAATGCACTTGAGATCATCAGCGTAAACGAAACTTTGTTCAATTTTGAGTATAGTTGAAATTTCTTTTAGGTACAAAATGAAGAGGAGGGCACCTAGAACCGTGCTTTGAAAAGCGCCACTCGTAATCGGCTGAGGCGACGAGTAGCTTTTACCTACTAAGACCTTCTGGCAGCGGTTAGACAAGTAGAAACCAAAAAAGTCAAGAAGAGGTGGTCGGATGCCACGGGCATCCAGTTTTACTAGATCTCTGCGTAGTATCTTATCAAGGGTTTTGCTCAGGTTAAAATTGATCATAACCACTGACTACTGATCATTACAAACGGAAGTAACGAGGTTAAGAAATGCTAAGTGACACACGTTGCATGATCTTCCGCCTCGATAATTATTTACGTTCGAACGAGATCCTGACTTGAAGACAGGAAGAAAAATAGATATCTTCCATGATTCAGGAAAGATTCAGTTTAAAAGCTAAGCTGATAATATATGGCTAAGTTATCATGGGAAGCTCGGCAATCGCTTGAAAACTACGTTTTGAATACCGTTAGTCCCTGAAGAATTCGAGTATTTAGACGTATTATGTGCTAAAAAATTAATTATAAAAATAAATCAATGCTAATGATCACAGTGAGTGGGTTTGGCTGAAACGACAGAACTGGTTCAGATTTCGTCGTAAGATGTTTTGCAAAGAAAGCACTAAACAGTTCAGCCTTGTCAGAGTCTTCGAGTAAATTTTTTTTCACTTAGTAATGAAGCAATTGCACAAACTTGTTTAGAGGAGGATCGGCGACGGAACAGTCGAGCAACATGTTTTGCCGAACGTAGCTCGCTGAGTGCACAAGATATTCTTTGGCTGTTGCGTGCAAGACAAATTTTAGGCGATCCTTAGATGTACAAATAACGAACAAGTAGACTGATCTTTCAACTGTCTCCTCAATTTCTTTAGTTTTGGCAAATAATGTGAGGAATGGTCGTAAGGATTACATGGTGGGAACCCGGTACTAGTATTGAGTTTAAAGGATTTGGGGTGACTCCCATGAGAACTACTGGCCTTAGGTGGTGTGAAGCCTGAGAGTGCATATGACTTAGGACGAATAAAAGTAGGGCGTTCGTTGGCACCCGGTAGAGGAACAAGCAATTTGTTGGGAAAGGTGGACCTACGCGGCTAAAACAAAATAAGCCGTCCAAAAACGCAAAACTGACACCAAGAAGGAAAAATACCCATTGGACAACCGAATTCGAGTGATTCCTTACAAAAAGCACGAACACGGGGCTTTGACCATTGCCTTGTCCTCCACATGAAATACTGAAATTCACACCAAGCACACGCAGTGGAATTGATTCCCCAACCGAAACTACCACCTGCGATTTAAAATCGTCGAACCCTTGGAATTCGCCGAAACCCAAAAAAACCGGATCAAAGCCGATATATAGCCAATCAGCATCCGCTCCATCGTCACCAGTGCGCAACGTGAAACCTTCCCACCGGGTAGTGGAAGACAGCATCGTAGGTACAAAAAATGCCACTGACAGAAAAAAAGTTTAATACTACAGGGAATACCTGAATCAACAGCAACCACACCCGTAGACTGATATTCTGAATACATGAACCGCTTTCATGAACACCTGAACAATAAGCTGGAACCTAATACGTCGATTGAACTGGAAAAAGCCTTCTGCCTTGGAAAACGGCCCGAAATCCAATCTGAATCAACACGTCCTAGGCCTCTAAAAAGTTATCTTTACCAGTAGCCAGAAAGCCATTCTCATTCTGTCTAGGCGTTTTAAGTTAAAAAACTCAAACCCTGGAGTTTGTTTAAACAGGACTTCTCACCTGCGGAGCGGAACAAACGCCATCAAATTTGCCATCGAACAAAGATGGCGGCTCAGCGATGGGGAAACACATTTAGTTATTTACAACAACCAAATGATCCATCGTCCATTGTTCTTCCCATGGAGAGGCCCGTTCCGGATTACCACACAGTTGGCCCAGTAAACAGGGCCTCGCGCCCGACTGTTAGCACTTTCCGAGCAAACCGAAAACTAACATTCCTGTACACCAATGCACAAAGTATATTATCGAAGCTCGACGAGCTTAAGATTCATGTCTGCGATCTATCTCCAGATATAATTTCCGTAACAAAAACTTTTTTGTCCCAACACGTGGACGACCGGGATGGGAACTATGCCTGAAACATCGGAAACCGGTTCAGAATCCATCGTAAGATGATTTGCAAAGAACGCACTTAACAGTTCTGTTTTGTCAGAGTCTTCGAGAACGACGTTCTTGTCTTCGTTTAGTAATGGAGGAATTTCATAACCTCGTTTAGAGGATGATCGAAGGCGGAACAGTGGAGCAACAGATTTTGCAGAGTTTGGCTCACTGAGTGCGCTAAATTCCCTCTTTCTGTCACGTGCAAGACGAATCTTAGAGGCTAATTCAAAAATCTCTGCGATCCTTAGATGTACAGATAACGAACTAGTATATTGATCTTTCCACTGCTTCCTCAATTTGTTTAGTCGTGGCAAAAGAAAGTGAGGAACGGTGGATTCCGAGACGTAGGGCTTGACTATTTTGGTTGGCAAAATCTCCAGGATGTTATTTGAAACGACTGACATGAAGTCACAAAGACTTGCTGCGTCGTTCATGAAGGAGAGATGCTGCCAGTCAAATAAGTTTCTAATTAAGCTCATATCTGCGAGGTCAAAAGCATAATAGGTACGAACGGCACTAGCCTTTTTCGATGAAACAATCGGAAGGCAACAGTGAATTAGTGTATGGTCACTTTGGAAGAGGCCCTGCTTAAAATCAACGAAGAGGGGAGCAATGTCGTTTGTGAAAATCAGGTCTAACATATGTTTGTCTCTCGTTGAAGAACGAACAAGCTGGGACCAATTAGAAAAAATTATGGTATCGAGGAAAGGCTGAAATCTGGGTGGACAGAAGTTTGAAATCCAGTCAATTTCAGGAAAATTAAAATCCCCAGCGATTATTTTAATGTTAAAATTGTACTCCAAAACCAATTAAAAAATTTCACAAAGTTTTGCATCATCATCGGATGATGAATAAGCGGGTTGTTAATACATCCGAGAATCGCCTTTTGCCGGGGCGACAGGATAATGGATGCGAAGCAGTAATTACCAGAGAATGACGTAAACATCTAGATCAAAGGGGAAGTGCTTAAATGAAGATTTAATATAAAGAAGACAACCACCACCACGCTTGCTAATGCGGTCTTAACGGTAGAGATCATACTGGTCTATGACAAGCGAAGAGTTGGAAATTAAGGGATGGGTCCAAGATTCAGTTACACATAAAACATCAGGCATTAACTCGAAAGCAATGGCTCTCAGTTGGGCCATCTTATTTAAAAGAGATATAGCATTAAGTAAAATGACATCTAGCGTAGTCCCAGTATCCAAACTAGGATGATCGTTACTAATAAAAAAGGAAGACTTGGTGGTGTGGAAGTAAACTGTAGAGAGGAAGGTGTGGACGGAAAGTCAAATTGCTGCTGACTACAATTAGCTAAGCTGTTACTGCTAACTTTATTTGGATTATTGTAGAGAAACATATTTGGGTGGTATCCATTGAGAGGAAGGCTATTTTCTGCGTTAGTGAAAATAGGAGGCCTTAAAATAGGATTTTGAGGAATATTGGAATAATATGTGGGGAGAATATGATTTGAAAACGGAACAAATTGTTTTGGAAAACTGTAACCGTAAGGGGTAGCGTTAATAAATTTGGGAGCCTGAGAAGTTGATGGGTGGGGATAATTGCTAAGGAAATTTTCGGTATGTATGGTATATGCTGGGGGGTTAGGTGGTTTCCCAACTTTAATGACGTTTTTCTTTTTGAAACTTAAGTTTGGAGCATACTTTGACTTGCCCAGGTTATTGATAAGTTTAGTAGATTGGACAGCTGAGACCGGAGTGGAAAGCGTGGAATGGAAAAGAGGCGGACTTGACCCAGTTTTGTTGACTAATTCAAAAGTAGGAATACAAGGCAAACTACGTTGAAACGGAGAAGCAGTCGGTCTTGGCACTTTAAACGGAGTTACTGACATAAAAGGTGGGCTTACGACATGGCTGATAGCTTTTGCGTTGGAAATTCCTATTCGCGAGGAAGAATGCGTTAATGGATTCGTTGAAAGAATAGTGGGAGTTGAAGTTAAGGAGGTTTTTGAACCGGGCACTATAGGAGATTGCTGTACCGTCTCGTTGTTGTTCTCATTGATATGACCAGACTTATGGATAATGGATTGAGAGGCCGAAGACCTATGCAAGAGGGGACACACATTCCTTCGCTCCATCGCTGTAAGATCCTGACGAAGGAAACATTTTTAAACTTCTAGATAACGAGAAATGCGACCTCGTTGTGCAAAAATGGAGTCCACCTCGATTGGTGAAAAAAGGGTGACTAATGTAGGTGGATGTTTGCTACGTGAGGAGAGACGTTTGGCTTCCGCTATTTTGTAGTTGAAACCGCACTAGTACAGGATGTCTACGGCAACGTCAATGGGTCGTCTGTCTTGGGAAACATTTTTTAAAAGAAAATTATAATTTCTTTTTTGTCGGTCTGATGTTTCACTGGCAACCAAATGGACGAGAAAATCCAGACGCTGACATTCCTGAGAGGGAAGAGCAGAGATGTCACCGTCGAATATGTTCCCCAGTATAGAGAGAACTGATCCAAACTTTAAAATAAAATCATTACAATTTTGTAAAGCAGATATATCAAGCTGCTTAGCTTAACGATTCGTTGCATATGCATATCACTGCTGTGACTACTTGATGCAACCAAGCAACGCTTCGGTGCAAAGGCTGAGAGCTTGCGACGAGCTGAGATTTTCGTTCTCATTTTTGCTAGGAGGCTTTCATTAGTTCAAACTTAGGATTTTGAAGGTGCCTGGAGAATTTCATGATTTACCATCTTAGGACTTCAAGGCCTTCTAGCTTTCGACGGTTGTGTCTCCACCGAAGTACATGGAGGTGATTTCCTACACTATGAATAACATCAAGCCCCGGAGTTTATCCCTACGAGCATCTTGCGATTCTTTGACTCGGTAACTTTCGAACATTTTGTGAACTGCTGTCAAATAAGGTACTCCTGGCAACCTCTGAAGACAGTTTCAGCGAGTACTCCCCATCTTAATTTACGCCACGTTACTACGTCTCCGTGTCACCCTTAACATTGCCGAAACGAATCCTCCCTACGTGTACAAGTTACTATGCTTGGCAATTCATTTCCAAGACCATCGATTACTGCAGTCGGCTGAGCCAGTTTCTTACTTGCTTCATGAGGTAAACCAGGATTTATTTCATGGCATTATTTTCGAAATATTAAGCCCTAGTTAAGAAATGGTGGAAAATAGGAAGAATATCAATGAACAAACATTCATTTATTGAAGGGAGCTCACGGGAGCCGAACAGCCGGGACACGAACCCGGTACCTTCTGCAACAAAAAACAGTGCCATTATAACTACGATATGGTTCCGTGATGTGTGGGCGCACAAAATCAAGCTGTAAGCCCCGAGGTATATCTGGGCACCATTTAACACCATTAACGGTTTCATGTGAACAAAATACAAATGTGCACATAAGACACTGTGGCGAACGAAAGTAATGGATTCCAGTGGCCACATTAAAAAAGAAGGACCAGTGTATTAACAATAGGCCCTGAAAACTCGATTTATAGACAAAAATCCAGCCACAGGTAATTTGTTGTTGTTTGCGGTACCGGAGAATAACCTAAATCAACTGGCTTATACGATGTTTTGTTTTTTCTGTAGCACAGCAGAATTTAACTGCTTTTAAATGAGTCAAATATCCAACAATCAAACCAGTTTTATTTTGTTGAGCAAACCACCAAAGTCAAAAGCTTAAAATCAGCCAATAAACGAAAGCGAAATATGCCACTAGAGCAAACGTTCGACACCAGTCTGACGAAAGTGTTGTCGTGAATATGACAGAAATAAGTCAAATGCCGTCACCCGCCAAGGAAACTCAACCTTACAACTTTAGGCATGTTGATATCAACAAAACTGGCTGAAGCAACAACCAACCCACCAAAAACCGTAGGAGGGGCTCGTTAATTCTAGAGATTATCACTACCACTCCAATTCATAGCAAAGTTAAGGAAGATGGCGCGCGAGATTAAAAACGCGTTAACGGATATGGGTATGCTTGATCTGTGTACAATACATTGCAACGAGCACAAATGCAAAGGGTTATCTTACAAACGATAACAAATCACATACAAATGACGGCTCTTCATCTCCATATTCTGATTACAACTCAAGGAAAACTGAAGGACAGCACGGACAGAGAAGAATGACTACACCGTTCACCTTTTTCAAGCCTTCTGGGTCCTGAACTTTAATCATTCAACGAAATGCAATCCTCTCTCCTGAAAAACACTCGAAGGAATGATCAGGAGTTATTTCACTGTCAGCCGGATCCTCTGATGTTTATCTCTTTTGACCTTGCCTGGAAACTGAAAATAAATAATCAATGAATCAAGGACGAAAAACTAACCTGGTCGAATAATCCAGATGAATTGAACTGCCCCAGGAATGGAAACCTGCCGTTATCTCCCCGATCTACAAAAGAAGGTTTGGGCTGACTTCCGGAAAATAACGGCCCATTTATTTAACTTGCAATTTGTGCAACCTCATGGATTTCACAATGGTAACTCATGTCTCACGTATGGTCATTACTTACAGGATTTGGTGTAATCATGTTTACATATGATATTAAAATCTGTAAAAAACCTAAGTTGTGCTTCCCACATGCAGAACCTATAAGAAAATGTTAATAAACTGGCAATCTGATCCAGTAAGTGACTTCTGACCTAGCCTCACTTTTAATCATCTGCTGCACTATTTGGCTTAACATCAGCCGTATATGGAATCAGAGAACAGGCAGTTGCTCCAGTTTTATAGGCAGGCAAGAAAACAGTCAAATTTTGTGTATCATGTCCTGTGATTAAAATTAGTATTACTTCTGGAAACAGCAGAAGACACTTTCAGAAAAAGCCGGTAGGTGGACTATTATTCAGAGACTAAAAGCTGGCTTCTGTCTCCGTTTTCGCCTTAATTAAAGTTCAAATATTCCCCGAATTTCAGCCCTTTCCTCCATTAGTCGTCCGTTCGTCCTACGTTATTCTTCACTGCTTATATCTATTCCTATATCTTCCTATTCTAAACTATATCGGATCGTTGCTTCCAAGTATTGCTTTCTTTGAAATAACCTGCGAAGTGATATACGGGTGTCAAATAACCTATCTAATTTTAAAACAAAAACTGCACATCTAGCTAAACACTGATTTGATTAACGTTTTACTTTCCCCATCCTGTAAGAGCAGGTTCTTCCATAACCTCGAAAAATTCCCATTGGGAATTTAGAAAACCGCCTCCACAGTATCATTCCATGCATCCTCTCTCCTTCGAAATAAGATGTCCCCATAACACATCTCTTCGCCAAATAATCGTCAAACATTTGGTTAATATTTGCGCGCGCATTCTTACCACCACCGTTTTGTTTGCCGGTAAACAATATCAGAATTCCAGTCTGATTACTGAGATGTCCAGGTCTCACATTCATCGTTGCTTTTCATGCAAAATAGCACCCCAGAACGCACTACATTGACTTCATCATACTCAACTACCAGACCTCTCATTATCCTTTAATACTACGCTCAGAAGCAACCTACTCTGCTCACGACACAGTTTGTTCTCCTGCAGATTTTTTAAAAGTCAGGGCCCCTTGATCTCTTCCCCACTTTGTGGGAGTTTTTTCTCTGCTTCATCCTGAACTCACCGCATTTATTTCGAAAAATGTTTGATGTTTATTTTAAAATCACGATTATCTAGCTGATGTGAAAAGCACTGCTAACTATGCATAAATCTATTTAAAAAGTCTAAATTCGGTATCATATTTGGCCGCTCACACAGAACATCAATGTGCACATTGTCATTATTTGAACTTAACCCTATCTTTGCTTAGATAGTGTCCTCTGGGCACTTCGCATAAATTTTTTTATTTATGATGTTGCATACAGTCATCGGTAGTCGACTTGCAACTTGTTTCCGCCTAACAAATAAGTGATGATTCTGCGGAGAAAAATGTCAGGCTTCTCGCTACTTTTCAAAAAACGTCAAAAATTGCATTCTTTTTGTGGATGATCATTGCATCCTGGAATAGGTGCATATAAATCCAGGTGGCTTCTCTGAGAAAATCGCCTCCTCTTATCTGCTGTTAGGTATAATAAAGGATCAATAACAGGCAAGATAATAAAACTACTACGCAAACCCATCAGGTGTATTCCGATTAAAACGCATTAAACTAGGGTAGCAGTTGCTTTTGGCTCCGTTTTGATTTCTTAACTCGATGAATGAACTCTACAGCAAATCCCTGATATAATCTTTTTCTTCCCATCAGTCTGTCTTTGTCGGGGACTCCGGGATATGCGTTCGCTCTGGGATAGGTCCAGGCCAATGTGATCGATGATCCAGTTTTTGTCAGTCCAACGGAGGAGAGCGCGTGGTTTTCAACACACTGCTCCTTCCCTCACTTGAGTCAATACAAACAAATGACAGGTTAAGTTTTTTTAGTTTCTTAACGATCTACCAATCACAGTGTTAGACATTTGAATGTCAAATTTAGGTACATACTCGAGGGATTTCCAATTACTTCCTCTGCGTTGACCGGTTTATATGCACCTAATTAAAATCACTGCGGATCACCTTTATTGGAGTGTAAGAAATTTACGATGAGCAACGGTGTTTTCAAGAATATATTTAAAATCCTAGTTGATTGGCGACTGACACGAAAATATGCGCTTGTATGCACTTAACTGGGGTTGTCACAAAATTATAGACTGATGCGAAGAATATTTTCTTGGATACGATGTGGTGAGCATAATTGCTCAGCTGATAAGTTAAAATTGGGCATTCGCGTTTTCAGTGCTTGCTGGTGAGTAGGTTTGAGGCGTTTGCGGCGTCTTGGGTTTGCGGATCCCAGCATGAAAGCACTCTGTCAAGCACGATTATAAATTACAACCTATTTCAACTAGGAGTTAAAGTAATGCGCTAAAATTAGCTTCACGTTAAAAATGGTGTACGGTGTTCTATTTAGACCGCAAATATAGCAGTTTACCATACATCATTGGAGTACAATTAATCTCTGTTCTCTTTGTACCCCGTATGTATCCATACATTATTTTTGGGTGTTTCGACGAGTTTTGCAAAATGTTCAGTTTGAAGTTCCTTCGCAGTGTATTAGCCTTACATTTGAAAGTAGTGTTACTGATTATATTCCCGTAAGCGTTACTGAGAGCCGGTTAGTCTGCAACACCTCCAAAAGCGATCTCCGTTTAAACGACACCTGCAAGTTTAAGCTCATACACGTTGGGCGGTCTTTTGCTTGTCGTTCTTTTGCAAAGTCAGTTAAAGCAAACAATATTTTTCAGTAATTAGCTGAATGTCCTCCAATGCTCAATTGCTCCACCATGCATTTCTGTTTCCCATGATGCCGCTGACATTTGTCTTCCTTTACGTGGGTTTTCCGCCTTCTAAAAGTGATTCCATTATATCTGACAAAGTTGATTTTAAAAAACTGTGAATACTGGAAGTACAGCGTAAAGTGTTCGCTTGACAGTAATGGTGGTCGATTCTGCCGGTTAAACACATTTTAATCCCCTCGGGTAAAAATCAGGTTGAGGCAGTTAGACTGCTGTCCTTCTTAAACCCGTGTTCAAAAGGTAACGTTCTAGCCGATAAATTTGGCTGATGCCTATTGTTGTAATTAATGATTACTGTTATCCAAGGTTGGAAACATTGGACAGCTAAGGGCTTCGACATCCTCAAAAACTTCGAAGGCTTTGCAATCAAACTGGTAACTTACCAGGGCTCATTTCCCTACGAAACACGATTATCTAATCTTAGTCAATTTCCTTTGATTTTCAGACCTGATAAAAACATTCCACATAATTGGCGTTAAGGACTGCTGTCCTGTAGCCGAGGACTTTTATAGGGTAGAACCTACAACTAAACTGTGAGCTCATGCACTCAAATAACGTGTGACTGGCACCTGGCTGGACTAATGGATGCTCCTCATTCATAAATAAATATAAAGAAATAAATTTATATTTTATTCGCCAAAGGGGCATTATATAAATATAGGTAACACTGGGTTAAAAAATGGCAATGCGCAAGTTTGTGCTCTCTGAGAGAGGTCAGATACACAGCTACATTTTGAAATAATTTTGTTAGTATTAAGCGGAGATTTCCGCATATGCCGTGCAGTTGTACTTTTAAAACAATAGTAAACAATTTTTGACAACATTGTGAGCTTAGAACGAAAGCGATAAAACAATTCCTCCATAATCTGCCGTGCGCTCCAAACATGTTTTGACATTTTTTAGCTTTGACGAATTTACCCTCTTCTAAATTTCGGTCTACTGGACAGCCTGATGGACTTTCGTCATTAGGCTTGTGATCCGAATTTTGAGTTCAAGGCACGCAGGTTAATTTTTGAACGCTTAGTAAAATCTCAAATCTTGAACGTATCTTTTCGTTTATACTGACGTTATTGGCTTAATTTTTGCTAAAAGATTTGCATTTTTAACCATTAGTCGTATTCGCATACCTGTGGTGTTCGTCTTTAAAAATAGGCTGAACCCGACGTAGCCTCATTTCTCGTTCTCAACTTTTAACGGATTTGTTTGTTTCTTGCTATATTTATTGGCTACAGTGTTGATAAATGTTTGTATTTCTAGCCTTTAGACAATTACAAATACCTGTAATTGTTATATTTTGCAATAGTTGAAAATATTCAGTCTTACACTGCTTCACCCGACTAAGCCTCACTTGCCGTCCTTATAAATCCACGCAGAAAAAGTAGAATTATAAAGCGCAAACATAGAATTTAGTTTGAAATTTCATAAACATTATCAATTTTCGAATAAAATCTCATTTTCAGTGATTATTTTTATTCTCACCATATCAACCAGTTTTAAATCAATATCATCCTGCGTATGCTGCGTATATCGTACTCATATTTTCGACGAAACATGAAACCAACAACGTCAATTCGTCGTAAACTACATGCCTCGGGACAAAAGCGTTGCTTGAATACACCTAGCAGCCTCAACATTGACTCAAACGTACAACCAAAAGTTAAAGCTAAACAGCTAGATCTGTCTGCTGTACAGAATTGCAATGACTTCATGATGAAGTTTGGTTCTATTTTATCTATACTCAGTAACCTTTTCGGCGGTAAAATATCCGATATTGCCCCTCAGGATTGCAGACGTCTTGACTTGCTTGTTCACTCGGTCACCAGCAAGGTAGTTGACGGACAGAAAGGTTATCATAATTTACTCTTGAAAAATGCTCCCTTACACAGACACCCAGTTGACGTCGCTATGGACTATTTTTACTCGGGTGGTTTCAACTACAAAAAAAGTGGTAGCAAAATGCCTCTCTTCGCGTAGCAAGAATCCTCCCATCTTAGTTAAATTGTTTTCAAAAATTGAGGTGGACTCAATATTTGCTCAACGAGGTCGCACTTCTCCCTATTTAAAAATGAACAAAATGATTCCTTTGTCGGGATCTTACACCAATGGAGCGAAGAAACGGGTCTTACCTATCATCAAATTCTCAACCTAGTATTTAAAAGGCCTGGCCATGTTTCCACCAACCTCAATGCAATGGTTTATTCATCTCTTCAGCTGCCCAGTTCGTTTAGCTCCTCCACTCCACCTTCTTCTTTAGTTTCCTCACGGACGATTTAATGAAAATTCCGGCGCTTTTAGCCCACCAGTTATTTCTGCAACCCCGTATAAAGCATTTATAACGTCTAACCCAAAAAACCCAATTAGACTGTCAGTTTCCCCCTTGAATGCAGTTCTTCAGGCCTCTCTATGAAAATTACTGAGCCACATCGCACAAATAGCGTACTTCAAATACAAAATCCGCTATCTTCTCAATTTAAGAAAAAACTTATTCGACCCTGCACAATCTATCTCGTCCCATAAACCCACTGGTCATCGGATATTCCCAATTATATCATCTAAGGCAGGTTGTTCAAAGATTGTTAATCCAAACCAAACCGAAAATCAAGGTAGCGTAGTTCTAACGAATTGCATACCACCTTCTCGAGAATGTGCCTTGCCTCCCCAACAGGAAATAAACCTAAGCTTGTTAACCGATATACAAGACCCGACTTTCCAGCACTTAATTCTTATAGCTGCTTGCCCTCCGCCATTAGCCACTGTATTCCGTCTTAATTTTCCCTTTCCTTTTAACTACCAACAGGCATATCCCGGTCTTAACCCCTATGGTGTTTCGATACCGGAGAGTTATTTGCAAAAGCCTTTTAGATATACCTATCAGCCTTTTGTTACTGAAGTTCCTTATACCAATAGTTCTGGCACAGTTGAGAGTTACCCTCAAAACCACAATAACTTCCAACTTAATTGCCCACATCCAAATGTTTTAAATAAATAGCGACAACCCTGTTCTGGATACTCAAACTATAATAAATGACATAGTACTTAATGCTACCTCTGTTATAAACAAGATGGCACAACCGAAAACCGTTGCTTTTGAGCTAATGCCCAATGTTTTATTTATAACTGAATCTTGGACCCATCCCTCAATTTTCAACTCTTTGCTTGTCATTGAGCAGTATGATCTCTACCGCCAAGACCACATTAATAAGCGTGTTGGTGGTTGTCTTTCTATAGTTAAGCTTCATTTAAGCAATTCACCTTTGATCTAGATGCCACGTCATTCTCTGGTAATTAGTGCTTCGCATCCATTATCCTTTCACCCCGAAAAAAGGCGATTCTCGGATGCATTTACAACCCTACTAATTCATCATCCGATGATGATGCAAAACTTTGTGAAATTTTTAAATTGGTTTCGGAGTCCAATTTTAACATTAAAATAATCGCTAGGGATTTTAATTTTCCTGAAATTGACTGGATTTCAAACTATTGTCCACCCAGAAATCAAACTTTTCTAGCTACCATTAATTTTTCTAGTTGGTCCCAGATATTTTCTTCTTCAACAAGAGACAAGCATATTTTAGACCTGATTTTCACAAATTACATTGCTCCCCTCTCCGTTAAATTTAAGCAAGGCCTCTCCCAAAGTTACCATACATTAATTCACTGTTGCCTTCGGATTGTCTCTTCGAAAAAGGCTAGCGCCATTCGTAACTATCATGCTTTTGAACTCGCAGACATGAGCTTTATTTATAACTTTTTCGACCCATTGGACTGGCAGCATCTCTCCTCCATAAACGATGCAGCATGTCTTTGTGACTTCATGTTAGTCGTTTCAAATACCATCCAGTAATTTCTGCCAACCAAAATAATCAAGCCTAATGCTTCGGAATCCACCATCCCTCACCTTCTTTCGCCTAGACTAAAGAAATTAAAGAGGCAATTAAAAGATCAGTCTACTAGATCATTATCTTTATATCAAAGGATCGCAGAAGTTTTTGAATAAGCTTCGAAGGTTCATCTTGCAGGTGACAGACAGAGGGAATCCTGCGCACTCAGTGTGCCAAACCCTGCAAAATCTGTTGCTCAACTGTTCCGTTGTCGAGCCTCCTCTACACGAGGTTATGAAATTCCCGAATTACTAATTGAAGACAAGAACTTCATTCTCGAAGACTCGGACAAGGCGTTATTGTTTAGTGCACTCTTTTCAAATCATTTAAAGAAAGAATCTGAGCCAGTTCTGACGTTTCAGGGTTCCTTTTTCAATGTTATCAGCACCATTGATTTCTCCTTAGAACTAATTCGTAAGCAAAACATTCGTCTAAAAACTCGCACTCTTTTGGAGCTTACGGTATTTCAAACTCAGTTATCAATAGAGTGCCGATCTTGCCCCGATTGAATAGCCATATATTCTCAGTTTATTTTCTAAATGCATTCTTTCCTGACTCATCGAAAATATCTATTATTCTTTCTGTCTTCAAGTCGGGAACTCGTTCGGAGGTAAATAAATATCGAGGCGTTCACATAACTTTGGATCTAGCAAAACGTCTTAAAACAAATATTTTTCATCCAATTTTCCTTTTTGCCTGGAAAATAAGCTTTTAAGTGACTCGCAATATGGTTTTCTACCTAGAGGGTCTTGCATAGTGTGTCACTTAGCTTTTCTTAATCTCTTCACTTCCCTTTGTAAGGAGCAGCAGTCAGTGGTTGTGATCTACTTTGACCTGAGCAAAGCCTTTGACAAGGTACCGCAGAGACGTCTTCTGGTGAAACTGGAAGCCCTCGGCATCCGGCCTCCTCTCCTTATTTCATTGGTTCCTACTTGTCTAACCGCAGCCAGAAGGTCTTAGTAGGTAATAGCTATTCGACGCCTCAGCTGATCACGAGGGGCATTTATGAAGGAACGATGCTAGATCCCCTCCTCTTTATTCTGTGCATAAACGAAATTTCGACTATACTCAAAAATTCAAAAACTTTCGTTTATGCTGACGATCTCAAGTGCATTTATTCATTTTCTAAAGACACTGGTAATAGTTGCGTTGATAAAATTAACACTGATCTACTTATGCTCTCACGATGGAGCTCTAGATGGTAGATGGAATTTTCTCCATCCAAGAGTAGTTTCATGTGTTTAGGCCCCACCAAGCTTCCTGGACCCCTAGTATTTCAACATAGCATAATTTTAGAACGATCAACCATAAAAGACTTAGGTCTTAGTTACTCAAATAAGCCAGCATTGTCGCCTTATGCAGATCGAGTTTCTGCAAAAGCTGCACAGATATGCGGTTTTATATCACGTAATTTCTTTCTTCCGGAAATAAAATTAAGACTGTACCGCATGTTTGTTCCTCCCATCTTAGAATACTGCTGTTCCCTCTTTGGACTGATGAACGCATCTGACGCACAGAGTGCTTTTACTCGAAGACTTTTTTCTCGTGCTTGATCCAGTTTCTCTTATACGGATAGATGCAAGTTATCAAACATTAAATTTTTTGGGTAAAAAGACTCGAAGCCAGGCTCTGCTTCCTATTTAGCATTAAATCTAACCCCAATCTCCAGCGAATTAACGCTCTCACTCTGCTAGGTAGACCTTATGCCACTCGAAATTCCTCTATGATCATTTCACCCCCCCCCTGAGCTCCACAAATAACTGTTCTCAGTTTTTGCCGGCATATATGCTTTCATTTGGAATAATCTTTTAATCAAAATAAGGTTTTAATCTACATTTCCGATGTCTTAAACCAAATTTTTACAAGCATTTTACTTTGGAAGATATAAAGTCCCTTATTGTCTGTTTCCTTCCAAAACCCTCAAACGTTTGATTTTTAAAAGGGTCCTCTTGGTATTTGAGTCAGTTTCTTTGACATTATATTGGTTTCTAAATATTTTTCCATTATCCTTTGCAGATTCAACCTGTGCAGTCACTTTTTCGCCTCCTCTTTTCAACTATCATTGCCAACTGTTAACAACCTTGAAACTTTCCTCCGATGTTACAACCCTTTCGACGGTCTCCGGGATCTGTTGATAATTGTAGTCTGTTCTGATGTTTTCGCCTCTTTGTTGGTGGACTTTGCAGCCATCAAGGTTGCATCCCGGTTATGATCTCGTGACATCTACTTTCACCTTTTCGTTTCGACCCTGTTATCAATGATGTGTTCCTCCTCCCTCACCTCCACGGTGGTTATAATCAGCAACTCTGGCTGGTGTATTATCTCTCACCCGTCAAGGAGCCTTCTGATTCCAGCCGATTCCAGCCTTCCGATTCCGTTGCCAGCAACATCACAGTTCTAAATTCCATTACATCGTATCAATCTCATCAACGCTAGCTATTAATTTTTTAGTGAAGCAGTTTTTTCTCCTATATTTTTTTTAATTGGTGGCTCTCCAAACTTCGCCCCCAATTTAACCGTAGGAGTTTTTTTCACTACTTCATTCGTAGTTTAACATGTATTCCAAAAATTGTTGACTTTTGTGTTAAAAACGGCAAATTTTCTGAATTGGATATGCCTACCACAATACGTATTTCTGCTGTTCATATAGCTTTTAATTTAGTGCAGCTATTATCCGCTCTGTATTTATTTAAACCGCGATACTAAGTTTGTAATAATGAAACCCTCTAGGCCTTAAATATACAAATGATTATATTTTTTATTATTATTCATTAAGCTGTGGATGGAAGTCAGCACTACATTCATCCTCATAAGCTTACAGCAGTTCAGCAGCTTGCACGACCGATATCCCCTGACGACTATTTCAATGCTGTTCAACTCAATTTATAGAGTGAAATAGGCATGGGCCTTTGCCAGTCGCTCAATGAAATCTTCCAAATTACGAATGGCTGAGCATTGGTGTTATTTTATTCACCCAGTTGCTCTGCCTAAGATCTTCGTCTCATTATTTTTAAAAATTTTCTCGTTTTTGCCATTTATCACGGTAAAGGAAAATATTGCGCAAAAC
This sequence comes from Schistocephalus solidus, assembly GCA_017591395.1. NCBI lineage: Eukaryota > Metazoa > Platyhelminthes > Cestoda > Diphyllobothriidea > Diphyllobothriidae > Schistocephalus > Schistocephalus solidus. The sequence goes on along the minus strand of WEDG01001200.1, from coordinate 31,302 downwards.
ATGTGTCGCGAGCGTGATTTGAATCCGTACACCAGTGTGTTATAAGCTTGATCACCACCAACACACTACTGCCACAGGCCGATCTCACGGATTTGAATGTAACTGATGTAATATGTATGACAGCAATTCCGTACGTGCTTCTTCCCGCCAAACAGGCTATGTGTGAAGTAAGTTTTTCGGATGTCAATTACGAAGAGAAGGCGTGTACGACATGTTTCAAGCTCCTGCAAAGTTTTTTTGGATGTAAAGAAGGACATTTACGGCCTTAAGCTGGATATAGAGCATTTGAAGCAAGTTCCACACCTTTGAGCCCAAAAGAAGAAATCAGTGGTTATGTTAACTGAGCAAAACACAAAACATATGCAACCACAGCTTCCTCAGCCATAAAAAGCATTGCGGATGATGCCAACGCGTCTATGGGGCACGGCGTCACCGTTAACCAGGATCCGATAGGGAAAAAGGACGACCGACAGGACGTCAGAAAAAAAAAAAAAAAGCGTCTCAGAACATCCGCAATGCCAGACTAAGCCAGACCGTTACGATGATCGGGCCAAGTTTAAGCAAATTTCAAGCAAAACTGTGCCCACTTAGGTCGCAGCTGCCCAGGGAGCCTCAGAAAATAGAGAACATAGGATTAAATGTCCCTGTAAATCTCCTTAACGCAGAGGACGACGATCATCGTTAGCAAAAGCATGAATGAATCTACATCTGCCCCCCTAAAGGCAAGTTTACACGGTGACATGAGCAATGCCAAGAGAAGATAAGGTAGTCACCGTTAAAAAAACCTTCTTAATAGGCTGAATAAAAGACTCAAATGGGGATTCAAGCTAAAAAGACCGCTAAAGCTTGTCTTACACAACTAGGTAGAAGTTCAGTAATTGCTCAGCAGAAAATGTATGCTCCAAAGTTCTCACCGAATGTTTTTTTTTAACTGGATGTTGACCTACGGAGAGGGAAAAGTGGAGAAAGCTCAGAGCAGAACTCATCAAAAGAATCAGTATGGGTGAGGGCAATCTCAAAATTCCAGATTGGAGAAATTGTATTTACCAGATGTCCTTTCTCCGGAGGAGGCCCATGACACTGAGTATGGAGGGCAGCTGGATCATAATAAAATGCCGCTTAGTGCAAAAAAATTCATAAAACCTATAAACGATCAGTTTGATTAAAAATTAGTAGATGGCAAAATTAACACGCCAACTCTAACAATCCCGATCCAACTATCGTTCGAAAGTCAATCCAGGTGAATCTCAGCTTTCTTTTACAAATACACGGTTTTTACAGATTTCAGATGAACTAAAAGTATGGATATCTGATATGAATCTAGATGTCATTTCCCTTACAGAAACTTGGTTGCAAGCTGAAATAATGGATGGCAAAATTGCGATTGATAGATGCCAAATCTTCCATCGAGACGGGCTGCATAAAATATGTGGGGGATAGCAATGTTCGTCAATATAGCAATCATTGCATCTGAACGCATAATTCTTTGGTCATGCGACTGCGAAACAGTTTGGTTAAATTTCAAGAGGCTGGAGCACGTAATCTGAATTTCTGGATTATATGCGCATCACTACATTGAACTCGAAAAGTTTGCGAGACGATGTTGTAATAATTTAAGATGCAACTAAAAGTTAAGACGCAATTTTCGCCAGAGATCTCAATGTCCTATAGAAAGGTTGGACAACCTATCAGTTAAAGGTTCACGGTATTTATTTACCTTCAGAGTCTTTAATCTCAAGACAAATAATTTCTTCTGTAGAATGTAAGAATTTCAGCAAGAATCATAGAGGCTCAAATGGCAAATAATCTACACCTCGTTCTTTCCAAGGACCCAATTGATGTGGATGCACTTAGGGCCCTCTCGTCGTCTGGTAAGAGTAACCATGTTATGTTGCTGTGGGAATACTCTTTGAACACCAAGCAACTAAATTCTGTGGAGGTTTAACCAAGTTACTGGCGCGGACCTTTCTCTGCGATGAGGATTGACTAATCAGTACCAAACTGGCAAGACATTCTTACCGGAAGTCCGGATATCGATTAGTAAATTCTCCGGGATTTTCAAGTGATAGTATGACTTTTACTTGACCGATCAAAAATCTACAAGGCAAGCCGGCCTGTTTCGTTCACGAAAGCTTCGAAGAGACAGTTAAACCAAAACAACAAACTCTGGAAAGGAACGTAGCAACAGCTTAACCTTGGCCTTATGAAGAATTTTCCTATAGTGGAATGAGAGAAGTTTAAGCGTTTGCAGATCGTGGAAGGAGTTTGCGACGAAAATTATAGAACGTGGCAAAAGTACTCCTTAGCTACATCAAGAGAAGAGTAAAGAATAAGGAAGCAGTCGCACTCGCCGAACACATCAAATTTACAGAAGAAGACGTTAGAAAGAATCTTCTTGCACTTAACGAAGCTACGTCCCAGGTCCCGATCAAATTCCAGCAAAAGTATTAAATGAGCTTGCAGGTGAACTCTTCAGACGACTCTTGCTTATTGTCGACTGACCGTCTGATCGAGGCATCCTCCCCTCTGATTGGAAATTGACAAATATAAACCCTATTTACAAGGTTCGATCGAAAATCAAGGTAAAACCTATCAATTTGTGAGCCGAGAAATGTTTTTGTTGCAGAGTTATCATCATCATCTGGGCCTTAAATCTACAATTTATTTATTTATTTAATGAAGTTTCTCGAAGAAAAGGACTTCCTTGACAGTGCCCAACACGAATCTTGAAAAACCGCTCATGTTTGACCAATATGTTCTTTTCAATATAACAGTGGTTCAGGTCAGTAGATGAAGACACGAGCGTTGATATCGTCTGCATAAACTTTAAAAACCTTGATGGTGTTCCACACCATCGGCTACTCCACAAGGTCCAAGAATCAGGGATAAAAGGGAATTTACCAAATTGGTTAGAAGACTTTGAGCTAGGCCCATGGCAGTCCATGTGCATTGGCACAGCAAAATCACTTTCGGTGCCGGTTGTCAGCAATGTACCTGAGGGCTCTGTTCATTGGGTCATCACTTTTCTTAATCCATGACAATAACTGTATGAATGGATTGGACTTCAAGGAGGTCATGTTTGCAGAGGACATCAAGATATGGCCCCAAATCAAATCAAATAAATAATAAATAAATTGCATATTTGAAGGCCCAGAGAGCCCCCATCATTAAAAACTTAGTATCGCGGTATAAATAAATACAAAGTGGATAATTGCTGCCCTATGTGAGCAGCCATATTAACAGCAGAAATGAATAATATGGTAGGTATATCCGATTCAGAACGATTTGCCATTTTTAAAACAATAGTCAACAATCTTTGGCATATACGGTAAACTACAAAAGAAGCAGTATAAAAAACTCCTTTGGTTAAATTGGAGGCAGACTTCGGCGAGCAGCCAATTTAAAAAAAAACTAGGAGAAATACTGCTTCACCAAAAAATTAATAGCTAGAAGCAATGGGATAGTATTGTCATGTTGCTGACAACGTATGAGGGTTCGGAACGTTCCTTGTCAGGTGAGAGATAATATAGCAGTCTGAGCAACTTTTATGATTTTCGCACTACAGATCGACTCAATAACCAGTGTTTATGGTTAAACTTTGATAAAGGTGTCACACTGCGGTTCAAAACGAAGACGGCGAGTGCGATGGATGACTCTCACGAATAATTTCTTGACAGAAGGTGCCTGTCAAACGTATCCGTATAAAGCGACCTAGGGATCACCATTTCGTCTTCGCTAAAGCCCTTTGCTTTTTGTGTCAGGGCGACCAAAAAGTCAAACAGTGTTCACTTTGGCGTTAAAGGAACTTTCGTAGATAACGATAGTGAAATATTTTAAACAGTTTATGTGACTTTTATTCGCTCATCTGTGGAAAATGGAACTCAGGCGTGGCGAACGTAGGTGAAAACGTCTACAAGCTATTTTGAAAGGATTCGAAGGAGGGCAACAATGATCGTTAAGATAAAGAAGTCTATCATGCAATTGCAAACTTGACTTGCTAAAGCTTTTCCTTCTGGAGTACAGGCAGATCCGAGGCAAACTCATACAACCGTAGCAGCTCGTGAGGACTGTGTTCTAACATCGAAAACTTCTTCTCATTTGCCACAACAACTAACCTGCAGGGAATTTCTCTCAGACTGCGATGAACCTTATGCACATGGATGTTCCTCGCTGCTCGATTATACAGCGAGCTGTTGGTGTCTGGAACGGACTCCTCAATGACGTTAAGATGATGGACATAACAGACGCATTCAAATACATACTGGACTTATATTAACTTGAGGGAGTTCAAAGGCGTTTGCCTATCTTTCCCTTAATAAACTTGACTTGACTTGACTTGACTTGAAATATACCATTCATCCTTACATGAATACACTGCTACATCAAACCCCAGCCTTGCACAAACCTACAGATAAATGTGCGATCTTTTATTTGACTTATGTTAACATCAATCCTTCAGAATGATTGTGGCTAGATCCCACTATTAGAAAATTATTATCCATCAGAATATTTTGCTCCATCCTTTATAGCAACATTTATTTTTTTAAAAAAATATTTTCTGTATCGTTTTTAATAATGTCTTCAAAGTCAATTCCTTTTACGGAGTGATAGATAACGCTGCCTGGAAAATTTTGAGAATGTAGGAGGTTAAGTGAATGACTGTTAAGGTAAATGCGCATTCTTTGCTTGAAAGCAGGGAAAGACTAACTGATAACTTTATACCAATTATCAGATTATTCCGAAGTAAGTTTTACCTGGAAGCCATAAGGAAACAGCAATTAGGAATGAAGATTATGAGGGGCAGGAATAAGGAGTAAAGCATTACATAGATTGTGTGGATGACTAAGGGGAGTAAAGGTTCGACCCCGGGGAAGGATTTGAACTATAAATGCGAAAATGGAGACAGAAACAAGCTTCCCGTTTGCGAAACCGTATAAATTTTAAGTGAGTTAGCTGTTATTTACTCCCATTTTGTTTCTGATATACGTAAACGACTGCCTGGATTGTCTGACATGCAAGAAGGTAATGTTCGCTGACGATTTGAAGTTATGGAACTCGATTGAAAAACCGGAGGATGCGCGAAAATTACAACAAAATTAAGATCGCTTGCAAACATGGTGCGATGAGTGGCTGCTGAACCTTAATCTTAACAAATGCCAAATAATCTGACTGCGGTCTAGTTCCAGAAGGCTGATTAGATTTGAATACCAGTACTCCATCAGTGGTCACCAACTCCAGGATGTAAACATTCTAAAGGACTTGGGTATATGGATAACACCAACTCTCAAACCATCGTCGTACTGTGCGAATATTGCAAAGAAAGCTATGTGTATCTTAGGCGCAATCAGGAGGTCCTTCGTTAATTTTGACGGAGAGCTTTTTGGGCGCGTGTTTGGAACATTTATCCGGCCGGTTTTTGGAAATATTGCGTTCAGGTGTGGCGCCCTTGGACGAAACAGGACTACGCTCTGCTGGAGAAAGTTCAACGGAGGGCAACGAAACTAGTCAGCGGAGTTGGAATGCCTACCCTATGAGGGCCGCCTAGAAAGACTTAAAATTTTTCCTCTTTCTTATAGGCAATACAGAGGGATATGATCTTAGTCTTCAAACTGGTCAGAGGAGTTGATTGTGCTCTTCAGATGGCCAACTTTTTTGAATTGGCAAACATGACAAGTCTCCGAGGTCACCAATACAAACTGAAAAGAAATCACGCCAAACTTGAAGTGCGGGCCAACTTCTTTTCCAACGGGTGATTGACGAATGGAACAACTGCCAGCCTCAGTTGTTTCAGGCTGAAAGCGTTGAAATGTTTAAATAAAAGACTTGATGCATTTTTTACTTGATGAACATATAATTAGTCGACAGCAATGATTGATATACTTAAACGACTATCGCCATGTAACATTTTGCTTGTTTTGCTAGCGTCTATCTGTAAATAGGGTTTTCAAAGGCTCTGCCTATCTCCCTTATATATACTGAATTATACTGAATTGATATTGTTGCTGACACTTCGAAATCCATGTTGATATGAACTTAGCAAGTTAATCTCTTCAATATGCCTCATCAGTTCCATTTTGATTATCTTCTCCATCATTTTGCAACAGATACTTGTGAGGCTGACTGGTTGGAAACTGTTTGGTGATGTCCTCTTTTCTCTTTTTTAGATGGGGGTTATGTTGGCTATCTTCCACTCGGTAGGCAGAGCCCCCGCCTCCATCGAACTTTCAAATATCTTGGAGAGCGGAGACGCCAGTTGGTTCTGTGAGTTCATTGAGAACTTTTGCGGATATAACATTTGGGCCAGGTGATTTAGTGGGCTGTAGCTGTTTCATAGTTTTTCTTACTGTGTCCATTAGGAACGACACTGTGCTTATTTTGTTTGTAGATGTGGCAGTACTGTAGTAATCGTCCTCGTCAAAAGGTGGTTTTTATCAGTATACACGGACATAAAGAAATTGGATAAGAGGCAGGTCTTATCAGAGTTATCAGTTAACCTGTTTCCCTGATTGTCTTTAAGTCGTGATTTCGATTTGCCTTATTAACGTAAGCATAAAACCTTTTCTTCCGACACCAATTTCGCTGTTTCTTAAAAGCGGAATAATGCTAGGAGTGTTGAAATCTGGCATATGTTCTCCACAGTCTTCTTTTCTATTTTAGATTCCTTTTTATTTCCGATGTCACCCACTCGGGTCGGGAGACGCATGATCTCCTTTTAAGTGGGCAGAATTTCTCTACCAATTGGTTAATCAATTTACTAATGAAGAACCAGGCAGCATTTGGGTCAGGTACATGTGCAGGGCTCCAGTCTATCCCATTCAGTAATTCTTTCATTTTGGGATAATCCCCTTTCCATACATTTCTCTGCCTAACTGCATGAAGTTTGGGTAAAGAAAAAGGACTGTACTCCCAAGCAAGAACACAATGATCACTTCGTCCAAACGGCACGTAAGCACTTAATGCAAGGATGCAATTGTCGTCTCTACTTATGATTAGATCCAAACAGCTTGACTGCTGCCTATTTCGGAACCACGTCTTCATTGTGACATGTTGGGTAAGAAACTCGTCATTTACCAACTGAAGTAATTTCTGTTCGAATGAATTTTCCGATCGCGAGCAGTACATTGACACCCAATCCATATCGGGAGCGTTGAAATCTCCAAGAATTAATAAGTGTTTGCTACGGCAGATTTGCTTTACCTCTGTGATGAGTGCTTCGTCCGTGTCCGTTCGCTGTCCTGGGGGTCGATATACCACGGCAATATGTAGGTCTGGTTGGTTTGGGACTTTCAGTTTACAACAAAGTATTTAGCGAGACGAGATCCTTTTTGGCGAGGGCCCATCCGGAATGAAGCCAATGCCTTCTCGTATAAACATTGCGATTCTACCAACCCTACGTCCGTTTCTATCCATGCGGATAAACTGAAAACCGTCTATTCGACTTCTGTGTCTGCGATTTGTTCATTTAACCATGTTTCAGTCAGAGCTATGAACTCAGGGTTGTAAAATGGTCCACGACCAGTTTGATTTCATCCATTTTGTTCAACATTTGTGTACATCATTTTAAATCTTGTTTTCTTCACTCGATTTCTGAAGATTTTTGGTTCTTTCTTCCACATGGCGATTTTTGCTGGATATTTCACAAGATATATCCAGTCTCCTGTCTGGGTTCAAATCTATAGGCATTTGGTAGAGCTTTTGACCGGCGTGGTTGCCGTCAATTTCACCGGATGTTCCCATAAAAACGAGCGCACCGTTTTGACTATTTTGTTGTCTACAATTTTCAAGTTTTGTTCCCCTCGTATTGACGTCTTTTTCAATTCTGCTACCAGTGTCCTCATGTTCATCCGATCGGTGGAAGAGTAATCCGGCTGGAAAAACTCAACGATGATTCTTTCGTAGTCGGGACTTTCGAGAGAGCAATAGATCTACCTGCTGTTTGCTCCCCAAGACGACTTTTAATGGTCTTGGTCGAACCTCATGCGTTTCATTTGTAACGAGAAGCCCCAATCGAAAGATCTTTTTGATGTCGACTGTCACACCAGTTTATTGCGTATCATTCAATAAATTTTGAAATATCAGCAGATCCTGTTTTACCCTTTCTTTTGGCGTTTCTCCAGTAGCCTCTGAGACTCTCTGAACTACCAGACAAAATGATCTGTCAGGGAAAAAACTCGTTTCTGCATCCTGCTTTCGTTTAGTGATGGAAGGTTGATTCATACCTTTTGTTAAAGTCTTTAATACTGCGTTCAAATTTTTCTTCATCGGTGAGCCTGTTGGTTGATTTGCAGACATCTCTATGGAACTTTCGAACAGCGTTCAGTTCAGTTCAGTTCAGTGTATTTGAGAAAAATAGGCTATCGCCTTTGAAAATCCTATTTGTTACATAAAAGAAGCAAGAATAAGAAGAAAATTGAAGAAGTAACAGTAAAGGGATTGCAGGCAGATTTACGTGGTACACTGATATTGTTAATGTTAAGTAGTCACATAGTTTTCGTGGCGCTGAGTCACATAGTCTAGCGTGAGTTCTCCTGACAATGCGTTTGCTCGAATAGCACCCGGGAAACCTGAATTTTGGTTTGTGGCATCCAGGTCTGTCGATAAGCCGCAGGCCACTTTTCCGCCATTACTTTGCTGGCTACCATGCCCTGCTTCATTGTAGTTTGATGGACATGTAAAGAGCATGCTGCTGTCGCTCGTCCGTGGCAGTAAAGTTACCTTACGATTACTGTTTTTCGACTTTTCAGAGACCGTCAATCGCTGATTTACTTTTGTGCAGTCGGATTCTATGTGCACCAGATATCCCGTAACTGGGGAAACGCAAGATATAATTTCCTCCTCACTTATTTTCTTTCTGGTCATCTGTATTTCAACTGTCTCAGAGGTTTGTTCTAATGACTTCGTTCTTTTTCTCTTTTTGTTTCGCTTAATGTTGTGCCTATTGACTTCTACCGTTTCCTTTCGCGATGATTATGGTCTAGCTTGCTGATGGTTTTCAGCTCATTTGCATCGTGTTTCGGGGAGTTAATTTTGTTATGTTTTATGAGGACTGATATTATTTCCAATAGGAGATCGAGGTCTCCTTCTAATCTCAAAACTCTAGTTGTGATTTCTCGGCATCCATCACAGTTTGCCAGCCCTTCACTGTTTAGCTTAGTTTTGGTAATGTTCAGTAGCGCACTGCATTTTTCAATATTGCTGCTTTGTAGTTCTTCTCGGTCTGCTGAGAGTGACTTGAGAATTTCTGGTAAGTTTTTGTCACATAAAATCGAAAACGGTTAACAAAGATAGGAGAGATCGTTATTTTTGTAGTGTATACTATTTGTTTTTTCTGCTTGCTTTCCGGGCGTGGCCGAGCGGTCAAGAGCATCGGTAGCTAATCGAGAGGTTGGTGTTTCGAGTCCTGGCCGAAGCGGTGAATAATTTTCTCACGTGGTCGGGTCGTGAACATTTGCGTTCCCCATGCCAGCAAGATCTCTACGGGGATGCATTAAGTTTAAACAAGCAGCTTAAATTATCAAGCGACTAGTTTACTGAGCACAAAAAAGAAGTGCATTTCCGAACCGAATTCACTATCGAATTTTAATACGAAGCAAAGAATGATGCAGCCTTCGAAGTGAGTTTGCCAGTGGTTCTCCGTTCCTTCTGATGTAGACACCTTTCCTGGTGAGAGACTGTTTTCTGAAACCCGTATGAGGCAGAATCCAAATGAAGCTGAGTTAGCTTATTATTCAAGATTCCGATATCAATGTTCGTGTGCCTGAATATCACAATGTCTATAAAGAATTATAGGCTGATCCTGATAAACAGACAATATGTGATCCAATGCCCACTTATTTCGTTGAGTCCTGACTTTGGGAACAGATTATTGGCCAAAAATCAAAAGCTTGGAGACGAGCGAATTTCAAACGGAGGTCAAACGACGCCACAATAGAAACCATATGAGCAATAAATGCGCCTATTCGTTCAAAACCACTTTTAAAAAACAATAAATGATAGAAAGAATATTCAGGAACGACTTTTAAAATCTTTCGGGCTCTACTTTTCTTCCACAATGTTTCGCCTATGGCTGTGAAAACGCATTTGAAGTTATCTTATGCTTTGACTCAAACATCTTAAAATGTACAACATTTTATATTGACTGTACACATGCAATGATAACCTAACATTAATAGGGTCATCAAGGGCAATGCCTGTAACCCTTCAAAATATACATATATATATATATGACTCAGCCGTTTGTAGAGGTCGAAGGTCCTGGATAACTTCAGATCTTCAAGAGGTTTTGCACTTTTGGTTCACTGAGCGGTTGTCAGTATTTATTGGTTTAGAGGCTGTTTTTATCAAGTCGACGAAGGTGATAAACAAATTCCAATTTGATGTCATTTTGTGAGGTAATTCGGCACAAGAAAAATTTCCGAAAATTCCAAAAAGCAATTACATTCGTGCAGTGGCAGTTTTAATGTCAGAATCAGAACAAGCAAAGTTTTAACGATTTTCCAACTGTCCAAGCCGTAGAACAAAAAGTTACGTGGTTCCTTTGCAAACGATGACCTTGGAAGGCGAAACATTCGATAACGTCTGAATTTAATTTCAGAAAGGTAGAAATTATAAGTAATAAAGTCACAGAGCTGGGCAGCTTTGGTCGTAATTATATAAGAGGGAGGTGAGAGATCTAAAAAAGTTGTGGAGTGTAAACTTAAGAACTTTTTGGCGGAACGTTTATTCAAAGGGGTGCCTTGAATAATAGTTGATGATGGTTACATTCAAACCTGAAACAGATGAAAGGATGGTAAGGTGAGAGTGAAATCGAAACCACTAATAATATTTGTTCTCGAACTGGGACAATTTGAACTCCATTTCCACTTCAGTTGGACTGCTAGTGAACATACCAATACAACTGCACGTAGGTACTTGCTTCTTGCTCATCTGGAATTTTTTTCGTGCCAAAGTTCCTCATTAAACGTCCTTTATTTGGAATTTGTTTATCATCGTAGTCAAATTACTACACATTCTCTGCACCAATAACAACTGACAACCACTTAGTTATCCAAAAGATTACAACTTTGCGAAGATCTGAAGTTATCCAGTACCTTCGACGTCTGCGAACGGCTGAGTCGTTCCTGCATATTTTTCATACCATTTACCGTTGTTTAAAGCGTTTTTGAACAAGTAGGCGCATTGTTTGCTCATATTGCTGTAAATATTCACCATACTCCAAACTCAGACGGGATTTTTCGTTATACGCCCTAAAGAGAACATACGCATACACAGTGTTTTTAACATTCATGGACTCAGAGCAATTTTGCCAGCAACATAACCAGTAATGACACTGCCCTGCAAAGGAAAGCCTGTTGAGCTCCTTTCGGCATGCATGACAAGCCCTCGATCAGTTTGTACTTACAATTAAGGACCAGCAAAGTGCGCAAAATGCGTAATTGCAGCCAAATCCGTCGGCTACGAGGACGAATCTTGTATTGGGTATTCTATTATTTGACTGAAAGTTCAAAAACTGGAAAATGAGCTTGCAGACTTAAGGAAGCTCTTGCAAGATAACAATACTAGACGAAAAACCGTTAGCCATACTACAGTTTAAAAAGGCTGTGACCAAAGCACAAAAAACACCAAAAATTACAGTTTGTAACCACTCTCAATCTTCGGACGTGAATGCCTGTAATGACCGGGTAACAGGAACACAGATTCTGAATCCTACGGAAGATGACCAAAGCGGACCACAAAGCACATCCTCCCATATTGGGTGCTCAAACAAGCCGGTGGTTGCATCTCAAGAAACAAACGCGTGGCAACCTGCAATGGAGAACACCACAACACCACCAAATTGGATAACGTTCCGACTTCAGACTTAACTTCTAACGGCTATAACAGCCGTTCTTAAGAGCCCTAAGTGAGAGCGAAACAAGCAATGAGTGGCAAGATAGAATTGGTAAACACCCTTACACGATTATAAAGTTAAAAACAACCCTAATGAATCCCTCTGTACATTCAAAGAAAAATATGGCCGGCAGTGTATTAAAGGACGCCGTAGACCGAGATAACAGCATATTAATTCAGGGCTTACCTTAATCAAATACTAACACCTCAAAGGAAGGGATATCCGCTGATCTTGCTATGTTTTAGCAACTGCTGAACGATTATCTTCTTTCGGGCGAATAGATAACCGCTCGCGCAGCCTTCAGGCTAGGAAAAAAAATGAAACAGTCAGAATCTGTGAGACCATGGCCTATCAAAATTATTTTGGACAAAAGGAATAGGCTAAGCTACTTCTTTTCGAGAAAAATCCACCTTCGAAACTCTTATAAGCAGCTTTTTTCAGCCAGACAGCTCTCCAGCAGACCATCTGAAACGCCGCAAATAAGTGATAGAAAGGAAGAGGAGACTAGCAGTTTGAGAGAACAGTCTGGTTATTTTCAGGGGACGCATGATACAGAGAAGCGCAACATTGCTCTGGAACCAGCCAATGCTCATGATGGTAGCGGTTAATTAGCATTGGCAAACTCGAGCCAAACGGAATTTGGCTCTGCCGAGGGTTGCATACTAAACTTTCTGTGTAACACCGCCCTGTGTCTGTGTTCGAAGCTCGACGAACTGAGAATACAGGTAGCCATTCTGTCTCTTAATATTATAGAAATCACAGAAACATTGCTGTCACAGAACATCAGTGATTTCGAAGTAGCATTATCCGGGTACCAGCTGTTTAGGAGAGACCAAACCCATCGCCAGGGTGGAGGAGTTGCGATGTATGTTAAAAGCAATTTCAGAGTGTGTGAAATGATGGAAAAGATTAGCAATGTCATTGAGGCTATTTCGACTGAAAATAAAGACGCAGGGATCGCAGTCCCTTGAATTCATGACTGTGTACCGACCACCGGGAACAGAAACCTACACAGATACTTGTTTGTTAAAGAACATAAAGGAGATAATAAGCTGTCCTGATGTTGTTCTCATTAGTGACTTCAATGCACCTAGCATTTGATGTACTGATCTGCAGGTGCAGAGCTCAAAGTTTTCCTTTTTATCACCGTCTGCTTAGGTCAACACTTGAAGTTCTTCTCACAAAACCTGTATTTGTTCCAACAAGAGCACGTGGAAGACAACAGGCTAGTTATTTAGATCTCGTCCTGACATTTTAGACGAGGTACACTGCCTACCATAAATTGGTTGAAGTGAGCATGCAGTACTTTCATTGGAGTATAGTTTATATTATGTGCCATCTGCAATAAATGAAACCAGGCCCAATCTTTGGCTAGGAGATTTTTGAAAGATGAGAGTTGAAGCATCATGAATAAACTGGGAACTTCTCTTCACTGGGAATGTCACTGAGGACTGGAATTTATTTAAGGAGTGGTTGTTGAGTCTAATAAAATGCAACTGTCTTCCATCAAAGCTAAGGATATTTTATAGACCGCAGTGGCTAACAAGGGATTTAAAAAGAGAGATTAACATAAAAGGAAGGCTTTTAAAGAAATTTTGCCGATCCATTGAAAACTTTAGACTTGCTAACATACATTACTCAAAGGAGCAAAGTTAAAAGCTTGATCTTCAAAAGCTGACGAAATAACGAGAGTGATTTGCTCCAGCGAGCAGTTCACAATCCAAAATAGCTCTACAGATATGTAAAAAAGCACACGTAACAGGAGCTCGATTCCTGTTATGAAAAATGATGATGGTTTCGAGATATTAGAAATTAAAACAACGCTGATTACTTTTCACAGTTCTTTCAGACGGTTTTTACCAGAGCAGCTGTTTTTATTCCATCTGGTTACGAGAATATGGGAGCACCAATTATTCAGGACATGCTCTTTCGAGAAGAGGCGGTCTTTCAATAACTAAAATCGTCTGAAGGCATGCAAATCCCCTGCCTCTACGTGATTCCAGCAAACTACTCCTCGAGAGCTGGCCAAACCGCTATCCTTTCTGTGCCAGAAATCGTTCGATACGGGAATTCTTCCTACTCAATAAGATGCCAGCTAACGAAGCTTAAATTTTGTTTGGGTCAGGAGACTGGAAGCAGGCTTTTGTCTTCTTTTCCGACTAAATAATAGCTCAACTCTCCCCAACCTTTCTGTCATTACCCCCGTTAGTCTTCATTATAACCTTAGAAATTCTACACTAATTATACCCCCATTTACATCCTCCACGTGTAAACGCTCACTACTCTTTGCTTCTAGTTTTGTTTTCTTTGGAATAAATTGCCAATTGAAATAAACTCGTAAACTAGTCTATCTGCATTAAAGCAAAGACTGTACAGTTATTTTAACACTAATTCGATTAATCTTTTAGTTTCCTAATCTTTTCCCATTAGCATTCCCAATGACTTGGAGAAAGGGACCATCGGGAATTTAAGTGACCCTCTAGAAACTATATTTTCGCTACCTCGAGTTACCCATGAATCGCGATATCTCCTTGAATCACCAGTCATCAACACGATGAAGTCATTCGGACGTACACATTCGGTGGTCCACAGTCTAAAATTCTGCCGTTTCTTTGGATACTTACCATCATCAGAATTCAATTTTGGATCCTAAGATGCTGACGACTTAAGTTCCTTGACGCCTTTTCGTGAGTTTTGTTTCGTATGCCCAGTAATCAAGAACGTATCATTTCGAAGTTTCATTATCTCATTCTGAAATGCTACTGCACCTGACTTTATCTTCCTAAGCAGTTTTTTTCTCCTACCTTCTATTCAAAAACGAAGGCCTATTAAACTCTGCCCTCATTTTTTAGGCAGTAAATGTTTTTCACTGCGTATTTTTTTCTAGTTCAACATTAATTTCAAAACATCGCTTACTGTTGACCTAGCAGGACAAGTTCTGTCTACATTATTAAGTATTTGTACATTTTATCTGCGCACATCTTCATAACTTTATTTCGTTACAAATGTTTGTTTAGACAGTGCCTTGCCGGTGCTAGCAAATATTAATTCTAAATTCTAAATACAGCCCACATTACACCGCTTCATGAAAGCGGTAGTCGTGCATTTGGCTACAAACTACAAGCCTGTCAGCCAGACATAAACCTGTTGCAATTGTGTTATGGAGAGGGTATATAGTAATATAGGTTCTAATACTACTCCGCCAATTGATCAACCAGTATCAGAAAATGTCGACACAGCAACTCATACAAATCCTTCGACGTACGCGTCAATCCCTTCATGCTCAAAAAGATAACCCACTTTTTCTTCCAGTTAGTAATCCTTTACAAAAAGCATTATTGAGCACACCATTACTACCAAAAGCTCAAAAATGTCAACCCAATAAATATGAGTGCTCCAAACTCTGAAAACTCTCATTAGACACGAATAACCTCTTATAATAATATAGTAACTCCCTCAAATGCAAATGCATGGCATAGGAGTAAACCAACACACACTAACCTTTCAAACATAGTAGCAACTTATGGCAACCAAACCAGTTACATAGGCCGGCAAACCTTCCCAACAATAACCCCAGTTATTAACAATGACCACCAATTTAGGCTTACCCACATATGGGGCATATCCTCTTCACTCAACCCATGCACTCAAACACCTACACAAAACCCATACACTTTAACCCATGCACTCAAATCCCACCACCCACTCAACACCTACACTCTAACCCATTCACGCATTTCTCACCATACACATCACCATACCTTCCAACAGTTACACACTTCCGTGCTATTAGCCCATCGCACAATCAAAACAATTTTAGAAATCAGTTTTTTACAACAGCTGGCCTCTTCCCTATCCAACATCCTAAGTATCACCATTATTAATGCGAGATCGATAGTACATAAAATACCACAACATAGAAAATTCTTTGAAGCCTATAATCCTGAGAAAGTTTGTTTAACGGAAACATTGGTTAATGAATTAACATCAAATGCTTCGCTATTTGTCCCAAACTACAATTTTTATCGACAAAACCACATTAATAAACGAGGCGGCGGCTGTATGATGTACATCAAAACTACCATTGAACAAAAGGGGTTTCGATGTTTCACACGAAAATTTCCCTTGCGAAGCATGCTCTGGCACAGTCAAACCTCTGTTGCACAAAAAAAACTCTAAGATTTCTCTTCACTCCTCCAGAATGTATTTATGATGACACTGGCCTAACCAATCTAATAGATACCATATCAAATATTCAATTGGAATATAAGATAATTGCGGGCGATCTTAACAGTCCTGAAATAAACTGAGCTGCACTATCAGCCCCCACCAGAAATGATGAAGTGCTATCATCGATTTTCTTCCGTAACTGGACACAAATAATCAATAAACTGACCCGAGGAAACAACATACTAGACATTATTCTCACAAATGTTATTTGGACCCTACATACCTATAACGTCAGCATAACCTTTGAAAGTGATAATAAGGCAATAACAACAATGCTCCCACTAGACATAAAAGTATCATCAGATTCTAGTTACATTTACATCAATCCGAAAAACACTCGACATTGACTATATATATTTTATATTATTTATTTATTGCCAGTTTACAGGCAAGGTCAAAAAAAATGTATATATATACGTAGAGGGTCAAGCTGACAGTGAAAAAACTCCTGATTGTTGTTTCAGGTGTTTTCAGGAGAAAAACTGCAGCTTATTGATTAATTAAAGTTCTGGACAGGGATGCGTTAACACAGGTACCCGTGAAGAACCTCTCCATTTAGTGTTACGGATCTGGTATTCTGCAAAAGCAGGTATGTCGGCGAGCGGCTGTTCGCTGTCGACTGAGAAATAAGCCGATTGAGGTCTGCAGAGCCAGTAATATTGCCCTCAGCATGAAGACCGGCACATGATTCAGAGTCCGTGAACGCCATCAGAACCGAAGAGAGCTTCAACAGAGTCAGCACCCAAAAGTTTTGGAAGGTGTCCTGAATGTAGAAAACTAGTGACAGTTCGCGTAAACAAGGGATAGCTTTGCTGAATTTTGATACTTCTAGGTAGCTTATTCCAGATTGCTATAGCGTTTACCGAAAAAAACTGTCGGTATCTAACTGTGCGTGCCAAAGGAAGAAATAAAAATACATCTCGATGACTGGTGCGCCGAGAGTGGTCGAGATGCCTCAGAGATGTAAGGGGGTTAAATGTACGTCGGTTCAGTAGTTTAAACAGTAAAAATAGTCCCTTCTGTAATCTGCGAAGCCACAGCGGTTTAAGGCTTGTAATCTCACAGCGTTGGTGATAGGACAGGTTTCGGTGATCTGAATAGAAAACTCTTTTTGTAAAAAAGTGCTGGACTGATTCTATCTTCTTTCGTTCACTAGCGTGCAGAAGACTAAATAGAAACGAGCAGTATTCCAGACTAGGCCTGACATACATTTTATAGAGGCTGATTCTAATTTTGACGGTTTTGAAATTGCTGAGAATAAACCCAGTAGTTTGGCGTGCTTTCGAGACAATCAGGGCGCAGTGTTCTGACAGATTAAGACTACTAGAGTATGATATGCCCAGATCCTTTATAACTCCGGGCACGTTTAGATCGTGACCGTCTATGCTTAGGTGGGGCTGATGGTTGTCGCCAATAACCATAACGGAGCACTTTTGCCAAGAAAATGAGAGGCGCCATGTGCGACACCACTGAGCGAAGGCCTGAAGATCCGTTTTTAAGAGCTCAAGCACGATGTTGCGATCAATCGGTTTATACCGATAGGCAACTTTTAAATCGTCAGCGTACATAAAGGGCCTACCATACTGAAAACAATCAGGAACATCGTTGACAAAGAGGCAAAATAGAAGCGGGCCGAGCACGCTGCCCTGAATAACTCTGCTCCTCACATGCGTGGGGTTGGAGATAACATCAGAAATGTTAACCCGTTGTGCGCGGGCATTCAAATAGGAAAATATTAAGTTCAAAAGCTTGTTACCTATGCCGAAGGAGGCAAGTTTCAGCAGTAAGAGATCATGGTCAACACGATCAAAAGCCTTAAGGGAATCGAAGTAATCGGTGTAAATTGCAAAACCGCTGTTTCTAGATTGTAGCACATGATCGAAGAAAGAGAGCTGGCTAGTGTCATAAGACCTTTTTTCTAGAAAAACATGCTGAGCCGCATTTAGTATGTTATTCTCTGTTAGGTGACACATCATCTTGTCTTTTGATCAAGGACTTGAAGTTCTTCGAGACTGCTGGTAGTGTATTTATTGGTCTAAAGTCATCAAATGACGTAGGTCGGCCGTGTTTCGGGATATGCAGTATGTGCGATTCCTTCCATAAAATAGGGAAAGTTTCACTTTCAAGAGCAAGATTAAATATCTTATACAGAAGGGACGGAAACATATCGTTTGCATCTGCCTTTAGAACGCTGACCTGGACGCCATCTGGTCCTGGACTGTAAGATTGACGAAAACGCCGAATCGCTACGGTCACGTCCCAGAGGGTAAAAGTTATGGCTTTGAGGAAGTTACCGGTCCAAACCCGGATACGAACAACTACTTTGAATTTAGAATTTCTATTTGGTTAGCACCGGCAAGGCATTTTGTAAACAAACATTTGTAACGAAATTAAGTTATGACAATGTTTGCAGATAAAATGTACCAATATTTAAAAATGTAGACAGCACTTGTCCTGTTAGGGCAACAGTTAGCGATGTTTTGAAATTAATGGTGAACTAGAAAAAAATACGCAGTGAAAAACGATTACTGCCTAAAAAATGGAGGCAGAGTTTAATAGGCCTTCATTTTCGAATAGAAGGTAGGAGAAAAAACTGCTTAGAAAAATAAGGTCAGGTGGTAGAGTAGGGTAATACTGCAGTAGCGTTTCAGAATGAGATAATGAAACGTCCACATGATGCGTTCTTGCTCACTTAGGTGCAGGAAACAAATCTCACGAAAATGCGTCAATGAACTTAAGTCCTCAGCATCTTAGAATCCAGAATTGAATTCTGATGATGGTAAGTTTCCAAAGAAACGGCAGCATTTTAGACTGTGGACCACCGAATGTGTACGTCAGAATGACTTCATCGTTTGGAGGACTGGTCGTATAAGGAGACATCATGGTTCATGTGCGACTCGAAGTAGCCAAAATATAGTTTCTAGACGGTCACTTAAATTCACAGAGCTCCTTTCTCCGAATCATGGGGAAAGCTAATGGGAAAAGATGAGAAAACTAAAAGATAAATAGAATCAGTTTTAAGGTAAATATGCAGTAAATATTCAGTAAATATAAATATGCAGGTAAATATGCAGTCTTTGCTTTAATGCAGATAGACTCGTTATAGAGTTTATTTCAATTGACAAGTTATTCCAAATAAAACTATACATAGAAGCAAAGAAGAGAGAGCGTTTACACGTGGAGGATGCAAAGGGAGTTATAATAAGTGTATAATTTCTTAGGTTAAAATGAAGACTAACGGGGGTAATGACAAAAAAGTTGGGGAGATTTGAACTATTATTTAGTCGGAAAAGGAGACAAAAGCCTGCTTCCAGTCTCCTCACCGTAATAAATTTTAACTGCGTTAGCTGGCATCTTCTTGAGTAGGAAGTTGTTGAAAGAGTCAGAAACAGGAGTTTTTTGTGAAATGTCTTTGGATATTTTCAATTTTTAACGGCAAGATTCTTTCATTAAACCGAACAAAGGACAGCAAAATTCAAGAATTGGAAGCACAAACATACGATAAAGTCTTTATTTATTTTCAGGAATGTAAAAATTATTAGAAATAAAGCCGCAACTTTGGCCGTAATTATTTTGGTATGAGGCAAAAGATCTAATTTATTGGTGATGGAGGAACATTCAATAACAGGGCAACCTTCAAAATAAGAGTTTGCGGCAGCCTTACAGGCCCAAAACTCATGATGCAATACTTAGTGGGTGAGAACTCCATTAGCAATGTGGAGCTACAGAACGAGAGAGCGCCTAAGTCTGAATGAATTTGTTCTAGGCACCATTCGGTCGTAGAGTTAGAGAAGGAATACACGCATTTGTGGTCAGCAGCATAAATAAAAGATTGAGAATGTTTAACTATCGATGAAATATCATGTATATACTGTAAGAACAACAAAGGACCTAATACGGTACCTTGAAGGACACCTTGTAGCGTCCGGCCGCTTCGGTGACGGGGATGAAGCGGGACTACTAGGTCGTGAGTATAGATCGATATCTTGCTTCACGAGCGTATCCTTCGACGCTGTGTCCTCTGAAGAACCGGCCATTTCCGACATGATGATACGAACGACAAATAATCCAGTAATCAATATAACGTAGGTATATATGGGATAAATTATGGCGAGAAGTACAATATATGTGAACTGATAATCTAGATAATACGAATGTAATAATACTACAACAGAAAGTGAATATAGTTTAACAACGAAGGGGCGAAAGGTAGAAGCGACTTATCGGGAGGCGGCGGCGAGTCCGTTTTTGGCGCGTGTCGGTCTTTTACTGCCCGTCTACAACAAAACCGGAAGAGAGGGTCTCGTTAAAAACAACACGGGTAGTTCGGGTCCGTTACACAGCCCCCCCTCTAAGATGCAGCACTGTCCTCAGTGCTGGGGGGGATCGCACGATGTGGGTATAGTTACTTCTATGGCTACTGGGGGTACCTGGTCTGCGGGTAGGATAGGTAGGGAATCAGCCGTGCAGTCGGGTAGGCGGCCGCGGTAGGGTTTCAGCTTAGAGAAATGGGCCGTGAAGGGTGGTGATTCGGCGCGGATGGCATCGCGTAGGAGGAAGCTGGTTGGGGCTAGTACGTCGAGCACAGCAAATGGTCCACGCCAAGGGTGGTGGAGTTTCGCCGAAGTACCACGTGGTGGTATGGGATGGTGGTGTATTACGAGGTCACCGATTTGAAATGCGGCTCCGGATGTGTGGCGGTCGAAGTGCTGTTTTTGATGAAGTGAGGCGTTTCGTAGGGTTATGCGTGCGGCGTTGTGTGCGGAGCGTATGACTTCACGGAGTTTCGTAGCGAATGTTTGGGGTGTGGTTGGGTCTGGGGACTGTAAAGGGTAGCGGAGGTCGATCGGGAGGCGGATGTCACGTCCTGTCCATAGATAATGGGGTGTGAATCCAGTGGAGGAGTGGATCGTTCCTCGGTATGCCAGAAGGCAGAATGGTAGTTGGATGTCCCAGTCGTGTTGGTGGCCATCCTTAGTAAACGCAAGCAGGATGTTGTGGATCGTGCGGTTGGTTCGTTCTACGAGACCATTGCCTTCCGGATGATAGGGAGTTGTGCGCGTCTTCCGTATGTCTAACATTTCGCAGACTTCCCGCATCAGCTGAGATTCGAAATTACTTCCGCAGTCTGAATGAAACGATAGGGGTGAGCCCCAGCGACTGATCCATGTACGGTTGATGGCGTTTGCTACGGATGCGGCGTCTTGGCGGAGTAGGGTATGGCCTCTGTCCACTTCGTAAAATAGTCAATCATTACGAGGATGAATTCGTGCCCGCGGACTGAGATCGGCAGAGGTCCGATTATATCTAGGCCGACGCGTTCTCCGGGGAAACCGGTGGTCATGGGTTGTAGGGGTGCGCGGGGAGATGGGGTGGGTGATTTAAAGGAAGCGCATGTTGGACACGATTGGCAAAAAAGTGCGTTGACGACCGTAATTGTGGCCACCAAAAACGGTTACGGGTGGCTTGTTCGGTACGTCGTTGGCCACAATGCCCCAACTGATTGTGGATATCGTTAAGCACAGTCTCGATTAGACATCCAGGAACGATGGGGCGTAGATGGTGAGAGGAAGGATCGCGTAGGAACATGATGTCGTTTTGTATTGTTAGGTACGGCCATTGGTGGAGTAGAAGTCGTGCCCTTAGACTTGTGCCTTTCATGTCCCGTTCGGTCGGTTTGGGTAATCCTTCGGTTAGATGGCGATACATAATAGCAGTGTCCGGATCACTGCTCTGATTTACCGACCAAGAGTGTCTTGTGGGTTCCGAGGCTGTGATTGCGTTAATGCTCGCGGGTGTTTCGTCTGTTGTAGGGTCGTCGCTTGGCGGTAACCGCGACAGCGCATCTGCATTGCCGTGCTTTTGCCCTGGGCGGTACTGGCAGTGAAAGTCGAAGTCCTGCAGGAATTCTTGCCAGCGTGCCAGTTGGTCCATGGGGTCCTTGAATGAGCCCAACCACTGTAATGCTCGGTGGTCTGTGCGTAGAATGAAACGTTTGCCAATCAGTAGGTGTTTAAACTGACGGAGGAATACTACGATAGCTAACAGTTCTCTGCGGAACGTGCAGTACCGGCGTTGTGTTTTCGTTAGACTGTTACTGGCGAAACAAATAGGATGTTCGACGTTGTCTGCATCGGTTTGTGACAGAACTGCGCCGATGGCGTACCCACTGGCGTCGGTGTCTAAAATGAATGGGGGTGCGTCCTTGTCAACATTCGGGAGGGCGAGCAATGGGGCGGAACACAGAGCAGTTCGTAAATTGTTGAAGGCTTGAGCACAGTCATCTGACCACACGAACTCTCTACCTTTTTCGGTGAGTTTGTGGAGTGGGCTTGCAGTATGGGCGCAGTTGCGTATGAACCGTCTGTAGTACGATACTAGACCCAGGAAACTGCGTAGTTCTGCCGGGGTCGTGGGCGTCGGCCAGGTGCGTACCCGTTGTACGCGGTCGGGTAGGGGGGAAATATATCCAGGGGATATTAGGTGTCCCAGGAAGTTTACTTCAGCCCGGAGGAAGAGACATTTCGTCGGGTTGAGTGTTAGGCCTGCGTCCTGGAGGGCCTCCCGGGCACCTCTCGCAGGTTGTCATTGTGTTCCTGCGTGGTGCGCCCGAATACGATAATATCATCTAAATAGACGAGGCATTTATACGGAATAAGGGGCCTTAGGACACGGTACATGAGACGTTGGAAGGTTGCAGCGGCGTTGCAGAGTCCGAAGGGTAGTGTTTGGAATTCAAATAGGCCTTGGGGAACAGTAAAGGCAGTTTTGTGGCGGTCATTGGGATGGATCTCAACTTGCCAGTACCCGGATTTAAGGTCTAGCGTAGAAAACCAGGCGGCGTTGCCAAGCGCGTCGAGGGTATCGTCTAGGCGTGGGAGTGGAAATGAATCACGTACCGTCACGGCGTTCAGTCGACGATAGTCTATGCAAAGACGTAGGGAGCCGTCTTTCTTAGGTACTAAGGCTATGGGGGATGCCCAAGGGGATGAGGAAGGCCGGATTAATTTAGCCTCCAACAATTCGTCCAGCATTTTCTCGACTTCGTCGCGGTACCGTACCGGGATCCGTCGTGGGGGTTGCCAGATCGGCTTGGCTTCGCCGGTGTCGATAGTGTGTTGCACTAGGTGTGTACGGCCGATGGTGTCTATGGACCATGTAAAGAGGTCGGCGAAAGAAGTGAGTAGGTTCCTTTAGTTGCGAATGTGCTACGGTGCCTACTGAGAGGGGGAAGGGAGGATTTCATCTAAAGGTGTGGGTTTGAAAGCGGTTGCTGACAAAAACAGCATTATACACGAGGTCGTGGTCGTCGCAAGAGGTTGCTGGGGCAGCCAGGTTGGTGTGTGGGGCTAAGGATAAGCGTCGGTCGCGGGCGTAAACAATGCAGTCATGGGTCGTGAGAAAGTCTAGTCCAAGGACGAGGGGCCACGAGCTGCTGGGTGTCACTAAGAAGTCGTGAGTAACATGGGAATCGTTGACGACTACTTGTAACGTAATGGTCCCGGAAATAGGTATCGATGTACCATTTGCCGCTCGGAGATTTTGGGGTGTGGGTAACGGCTCTATTTGACTAAGTAAATGCTGGGGAAGGTTAAGGGGAGCTACTAGGGATACGTTAGCTCCGGTATCGACAAGTGCGTTGACCGTGTGGTTGTCAAGGTGCAGTGGAACAGTAAATGCGGACACAGGGCTTGTTTGATAAACATTGGTAGAGTTAACAAACGGGGACTTACAGGGAGAGTTGTGTCCGCAATGACGTGCGTGGGGTCCGTACGCCGCGCAGTATGGGCACCCTGGGTTGTGGTTTGGGAATCGCAGTGGGAGCGTCGTTCTTTTGGTAGGTGGTCGGGTATCCGGTGGCCGCGTGGATGTGGAGGGGGGTAAAATATAGGTCTGGCACATTGGGGTAGGTTTGCAGGGCTTCGGGGTTATATCTTGGATTTTTCTGCTGTCATACCGCCGGCAGACTTGTAGTGCGGCGGACAGGTTTGTGGGCGGGTTGAGGATGAAATGATTTACGACTGTGTGATCTCGGAGACCAGATGTGAAACGGTCGAGCACAAGGTCGTCGCGATCGCGTGGGGGTAAGGTGGGGAAGGCGTGGCGTGCCAGTTGTATTAACTCCGTGGCGAACTCGTCGGCGGTTTGATGTGTCTGACAGAGGTTGTACAGCCGCTCGCCGGCTGTTGAGGGGGAACTTTGGGTGTCGAATAATAACAGTAGGGTTTCCTGGGCTGAATGGAAGGGCGTGTCGAGGGAAATTCCGGAAGTCATCGCCAACTTACGGGTGGGGGGTGTTAGGAACCGTAACATATACCTCGTGTGGTCAGCAGGGGCAAGGTCAACGAGGAAGGGACAGCTCGACCAACCAGTCGCGGATGTTGTGTCCGGCGTCGTAGGGTACTGGTGCGAGGAGGGGATCTGCGTGGGACACTCTGCGTTGAGTGAGTTGGTCGAGGTTGGGGAGAGGGTTGTGTGGAATAACTGGAGGGGAGTAGGGTTCGGTTATCGCTGCCACCATTGTAGCGTCCGGCCGCTTCGGTGACGGGGATGAAGCGGGACTACTAGGTCGTGAGTATAGATCGATATCTTGCTTCACGAGCGTATCCTTCGACGCTGTGTCCTCTGAAGAACCGGCCATTTCCGACATGATGATACGAACGACAAATAATCCAGTAATCAATATAACGTAGGTATATATGGGATAAATTATGGCGAGAAGTACAATATATGTGAACTGATAATCTAGATAATACGAATGTAATAATACTACAACAGAAAGTGAATATAGTTTAACAACGAAGGGGCGAAAGGTAGAAGCGACTTATCGGGAGGCGGCGGCGAGTCCGTTTTTGGCGCGTGTCGGTCTTTTTACCGCCCGTCTACAACAAAAACCGGAAGAGAGGGTCTCGTTAAAAACAACACGGGTAGTTCGGGTCCGTTACAACCCCACACTGGAATCGACTGCGCTCGCATCTGATCGAATTGACCGCAGACGTTTCTACCTCAGTCGAATGAATACTCTCGAACGTCAATAACAGACTAGTCTTGACTCTAAACATTATTTCCCTGATACATTCATCTTCATTCTGTATAGCTGATTGTACTTCATTTTTCTATTTGTAAACCTTGGAAAACATTTTTTTATTGAAAAAAACTCGTCCTTGCGAACACTGCTATTTAAGCACACAAGCAAACCATAGATTAAAGTGGTTAAAGAAAAGACGAGTTGGTTTTAGGTTTTTTCCAGTGTTCTAAGGATTTGACGGCGCCCAAGCAGTGCCAAATCAATAAATCTATTTAATTTACATATTTAAAAGGAATTTATGATTTATTTAGAAACCAGTTCCATCTTATCAACTGCACGATCCGGCTTTCATAGGGGAAGATCGTGTGTTACGAACTTACTTTATAAGATGCAGAGCTGGACAAAAGCACTTGATGTAAAAGACAATGTGGATGTTGCCTTCATTGATTTCCAGAAGGCCTTCGATAATGTCCCGCACCAGCGTCTCTTTTACATGTTGAGAACGTTTGGTATTGGAGGCAAAATTCTTACGTCGATCGAGAATTTCTTTGTTAGTCGTTCCCAAGTGGTCTGTGTACGTGGAGCGCGATCAAAGCACACAGTCATCGAGAGTAGAGTTCCACAAGGGTCAGTGCGCAGACCGATCGAAATTTATCTTGTACATCAATGATTTTGTACAGGAATTGGGCTTTGACTTTGCTATGTTTGCGGACGATATAAAAATCTGGAAAGTTATCCACAATGCTGCCGATGGAGACGAGTTCCAAAAAATCTTCATGGATTGGACGAGTGCTCCCGCAAATGGCTCTTGTCCTTCAACTCAAACTAATGCGCCCTGCTACGTCTGGGAAATCTAAATTAGTTCACTGATATGCGACCCTACTATAATTTCCAACTTAATTACCCACCGCCAAATTTTTTTAAATTAATAACGATAACCCTAGTTTGGATACTCGAACTACCCTTGATGTCATATTACTTAATGCTAGATCTGTTATAAATAAGATGGCCCAACTTAGAGCCATTGCTTTCGAGTTAATGCCTGATGTTTTATGTGTAACTGAATCTTTGACCCATCCCTTAATTTCAGACTCTTTGCTTGTCATAGACAAATACGATCTCTACCGTCAAGACCGCACTAGTAAGCGTGGTGGTGGTTGTCTTCTCTATATTTATTTATTTATTTATTTATTGCCAGTTTACAGGCAAGGTCAAAAGGGATATGTACAGTAGGGGGTCCAGCTGACAGTGAAAAAAACTCCTGATCGTTCTTTAAGGTATTTTCAGGAGAAAAATTGCAGCTTGTTGAACAGATTAAAGTTTAGGACAGGGAAGTGTTTACACAGGTGCACAGTGTAGTACTTCTCCTTTCGGTGTTGTGGATCTGGTCTTCTGTACTAGCAGCAAGTATGCCGGCGAGCGGCTGCTAGCTGTAGACTGAGGAATAACCCGATTACGGACTGCAGAGCCAGCAACATTGCCTTCAGCATGAAGTCCGGCATAGGATTCAGAGTCCGTGGACGCCATCAGAACGGAAAAAGAGCTTCCAGAGAATCAGCACCCAAAATTCGCGGAAGGTGTCCTGAATGTAGAAAAAATAGTGACAGCTCTCGTAAACAAAGGATAGTTTTGCTGAATTTTTAATACTTCTGGGTAGTTTATTCCAGATTGCTATAGCGTTTACCGAATAAAACTGACGGTATTTAACGGTGCGTGCCAAAGGAAGAAATAAGAATACATCTCTATGATTGGTGCGCCGACAGTGATCGAGCTGCCTCAGGGATGTAAAGGGGGTTAAAGGTAAAACCGTTTAAAAAGCTTGAACAGTAAAAAAATAGTCCCTTCTGTAATCTACGAAGCCACAACGGGTCGAGGCTTGTAAGCTCACAGCGTTGTTGGTAGGACAGGTTTCTGTGCTCTGAAGTAATAACTCTTTTTAGTAAAGAAGTGCTGGACTGATTCTATCTTCCTCCGTTCACTCGCGTGCAGAGGGCTAAATAGAAACGAGCAGTATTCCAGACTAGGTCTGACATACATTTTATAAAAGGCTGGTCCTAATATTGAGGGTTTTAAAAATTTCTGAGAATAAACCCAGTGGTTTTGGCGTGCTTTAGAGACAATCAGGGGCGCAGTGCTCTGACAGATTAAGACTACTTGGATATGATATGCCCAGATCCGTTATAAACCCGGGCACATTTAAGTCATGACCGTCTATGCTTAGATGAGGCTGATGGTTGTCACAACTAACCATAACGGAGCATTTGTGCCAAGAGAGCGAAAGGCGCCATGTGCGACACCACTAAGCGAAGGCTTGAAGATCCTTTTTTTAAGAGCTCAAGCACAATGTGGCGATCGACCGGTTTTATAACGATAGGCAACTTTTTAAATCATCAGCGTACATAAAGGGCCTACCATACTGAAAAACAATCAGGAACATCGTTCACAAAAAGGCAAAATAGAAGCGGGCCGAGTACACTACCCTGAATAACGCCACTCCTCACGTGCGTGGGGTTGGAGATAACATCGGAAATTTTTTTACCCGTTGTGCGCGATCATTCAAATAGGAGGATATTAAGTTCAGAAGCTTGTTACCTATGCCGAAGGAGGTAAGTTTCAGCAGGAGGAGATCGTGGTCAACACGATCAAAAGCCTTCGTGAAGTCGAAATAAACGGTGTAAATTGCAAAACCACTATCTCTAGATTGTAGCACATGATCAAAGTAAAAGAGAGCTGGCAGGTGTCACAAGATCTTTTTCGAAACCCATGCTGAGCCGCATTAAGTAGGTTATTCTCTGTTAGGGTGACGCATCAACCTATCTTTTAATCAAGGTCTCTAATATCTTCGGGCTGCTGGCGAGTGTATTTTATTGGCCTAAAAGTCGATCAAGACGAGCGTGGTTCGGCCCGATGTTTGGGTATAGGCAAAAGTGTGACGATTCCTTCCACTAAAATAAGGAAGGTTTCGCACTTTCGAGAGCAAGATTGAATATCTTATGCAAGAAGTGACGGAAATACCATCATTTTGCATGCCGCCTTTAGAACTGACCGGGACGCCATCTGGTCAGGACTGTAAGATTGGCGGGAACGCCGAAATGGCTACGGTTACGTCCCAGAGGGTAAAAGTTATGTTTTCGAGGACGTTTACCGGTCCAAGCCAGACGTTTGGAATGCGACCGAATAGTTCGCTGGAGAAGTTCTAGACAAAGAAAGCAGTGAAGCTATCAGCCGTCAACGCGTCGGCTATAGGGTTTTGCGAAAGCATCTCGAAGTACAGGGTGCTGAGTATTTCATCTCTGATTTTACAGTCCGCGAAAAGGGGTTTTGGCAACGTTTGTACGAAGGGTTTTCGGCAAGAGCTTAACCTCTTCGGCTAGTCGCTTTTCGTCGGAGAGCATCTTAGCCTGTTCAAAGATTTGCTGGATCAATGGCGGACGGAAGTACTGTCATCGAGCCGATGAAAACGACGCGAGAGTCTACGCAATCTACGGCGGGAAAGATAAAAGGGAGGTGTAGACTTCATCCTTTGACATTAATTATTTTCTTACGAGACAAAACGACCGGTGGACCTAGAACGCGGTAGAATGTATCGGTATAGGCATTCGCATGCAAACATAGAAGTTAGTCCAGTGTAGGAATTAAGATGTGTTAGTAATTCCCCATATTTGCTGATCGGAAATCGTGGAAAAGCTATGCGAAAACGTTTCATCAGCCTCGATTTCTAGTGAAGAAACAACTATATGGTCACCGAACTCCCAAGTGGGTCTAAAGCTGGAAACTGACAATGGCTGACCTAGCCTCTGCAGAAGATAGATAAGTATGTTTGATCCTCGGGTGGGAAAATCAACTACCTGATCCCACATGCCGAGTATCTATGGCCTCCAAGCAAGTTTTCGAGCTTTGCAGGACCGGAAGGTGGAAACCAATGAACTTCAGGGAGATTGAAGTCACCTGCAATCAAGCAGTACTTCATATTTGGGTCAACTGCGGCATGGAAATGCCTGTGAGGGAACGGGAGATCGTAATCCGCTTTGCGTTTGAGGCGATAGGCTTACAATCGGAAACGAAGTAAAAGAGTAGTTATGTTTAAGGAACTACTCCGGAGCCAACAACTTTCTTCTACCGCGGTAGGTGTCGATAGTCAACGACAGAAGAGTAAGTGAGAAACGCTTGAAAATATAGATACCTTCCTCCGCCACGGCCTCGTGTCGATACGTTACGAATATGGTCACAGTACCCATGAATATTGAGTTCAAGAGTTGGATGCACGGGTGTTGCCCAGAGTCTCTGTTACTGGCACAATGTCCGCAGTGGACTGGAAAACCAGAGTCTGGAGCAATGGCATCTTATTACTGTGGCAACTTTTACTTAAAACAAACTCCTTGGTTCGCGCACTGCCAATCAAGTCTAAAAGTAAGAAACAAATCTAAAGAGTGAGCAGCAGAAAAAGGAGTTGGTTTTGGTTTGTTGCGGGAGCATCCTTCCAAACTACGTGTGCCTCAAGGAGGATTGGATGCGAGGAGTATTTTCTGCTCAACCGTGTTGCAATGGAAACGTGACATAATAACCTTCCCGAGGGATTGTTATATATCTCAATCCGGTGGAGCGATTTAAAGATCTGTTTGAACTACTTATACGGGTAGGACCGCGGACTAGGTGACTACCTTACCTATAAAAAGTGTATTATTTGCCCAGTTTATATTCACTGGACTCGCAATTTTTAAAATTGAACTTTTATTTATTTAGATTTTTATGTGGACAGGTAGTTCAAATGCATAAGCCTATTTTACTCAAATAAATTGAATTGAACAGAACTGACGGTGGGTTGCTTATGTCAAGAAGCTTTGACCCAGAACAATTTTGGTTGCACGTCTTTGACCTGTTTAAAGGTTATTCTGACGTTGAGTTGCGCAGGGTCCCCAGGCTTGTACAGCGTATTCCAAATAGGCCCTCACGAAGGTTCGAAAAATCTTGGAATCTTCATCAAAAATCACAAAGGTCTCCTGATGGCATGTAACACATATTTTGTGCTCCTTGCCACGCTTGAGCAAGCAGTGACGTTTTTAAATAATTCGTCGTCGGTACAATGTATTACTTGTGTGTTTTCACCTCTTGCACGGCTTCGCCGTTGAAGGTAGCTTCTACTGCTGGAAGATATGACTGTGTTTCCTAGAAACAATAGCCACTTCAACCTTCAGGCACGGTTATCTGTTAAAATAGAAGGACTTGGACGCCATTAGGAGAACAGATTTTTATGTACAGAACATTTTTCAGGAGAGATAGGGAAATTCGGTCAGAAGAGGGCACGTCCGGAAATGCAAGAGCGGCAACCACAGATGTTAGACGGAGTCTTAAGCGAAGTCATGTATACTCAGCCTTAAAGGTGCTTGCCGGTTTTGACAGCCATGATCGGTCGGGAAATCGCGTACAGTGAGGTTGCGCATTTAATAATAATAATAATAATAATAATAGAATTGTATATTTAAGGCCCAGAGGCTGCGTCATTTCAAACTTAGTGTGCGAGTATAAATAAATGCACAAAGTGGATGGTGCTGCCTATGTGAGCAGCCATATTAACAACGAAATGAACAATATGGTAAGGCATATCAGATTCCAGAACGATTTGCCATTTTAAAACAATAGTCAACAATCTTTTAACATAAACGGTGAAGACTAGAAGAAGCGGTAAAGAATTCCTACGGTTAAATCGGAGGCGGAGTTCAGCGAGCCGCGAATTTTAAGAAAAATAGGAAAAAACTGCTTCAATAAAAATTAATAGCTAGATGCAATGGGATGAGTGCTGTAGTGTTGCTGACAACGTATGAGGAGTTTCAGGAACGCTCCTTGTCGGGTGAGAGAGATAATAAAGCAGTCAGAGACTACTGTTTGTAACCACCAGTGGAAGTGAGAGAGGACGAGCTCATCGTGTACCTGGGTCAAAACGAAAGAGAGGGACAGTATTAGGAGTCATGAGATCATCATCGAGATGTGACCTTGCCGACTGCATAGTCCATTAATCAAAGAGGCAAAACCATCAGAACCCGCCTCGATCCTCAACTGAACCTAGAGACCATCGTCGGGGTTGCAAAAACGGAGAAAGTACCAAGGTTGTCAAGACTTGGCGATGCTTGTTTAGAAGGAGGGCAAGTGAATGCAA
>WEDG01001199.1:0-64106 GCA_017591395.1 Schistocephalus solidus | reverse complement strand
GGGAATCCATTTACTCAAGAACCTAATTTTCATATCTTGCAGACCGTGCTTTGATGAAATTAAATGTATGCTTTGTTGTTTGAGTTCTGCAGCTGTTATCAGAATGTAGTGAAGAAAGTAAGGTCGTTTGTCCCTAGAGCGTTTGTTAGCCTTTGGAAGCTGAGAATTGTGTCTCCTAGTAGGATACATATAGGAAACCTAAGCAGTTCAGAAATCGCGTTCCTCTGCGAATTTAGGATCGGCGAGGTATTCATGGGTAACCTGACCACTTGTATGACTGGATATTCACTCCCTTGACCGCAAATTAGGTCGTTTGGTTTTGGTATCTGGTTCTCCTATTCTTTTCAAATTACAAACGAGATACCAGAAAAGCGTTAGAGCTCTCACTCTTATCTCACTAGCAGATTAAATGTTTTTTGGTCCTATCACATTCAAATTGTGGGTTTATATGTCTCTAATACATGTTTTGAGAATTCGGAATGCGGTTTACGGTTCATTTCGTGGAAAAGTGAACCCGGTGGGCTTTGAATGTGAATGAAGGAAATGTAGGTAAGAAGAAGAAATTCAAATCAACTAACATCATCTTTTTGACTGGCCCACATGTAGCGTGTTGATGTCAAATTCAAAACATGCGTGTGTGTGTGCATGAAAGCGTTTTTTTGTCGGTTGGTCGTTTTCAGATGGATAAATTTGGGGGATAATTTGAGAAAGTGGAAGACAATGCACAGTCTTGAGCTTAGTCGCAAGCCAGCCCTAAGGCGTTCGTTAAAAATGTTCATTTGAGTTGCACATTATTTTTTCCAGGTTAAATAATTTCATGAGTAGTACTTGGTGATGGCTCTTACGCACTGAGTTTGATAGTATATTTTGTATGGGTTTTCTCCTATGCGTTTCGCAGAATGTGCCGAATATATGAACTCTTGAAGATAAGTATAACCGGTGCGGACGTGTTTCCGCTCATCTCAACAGACTACGCTATTCTAGTTCACAGACAGTTATTTAACTTTCCCTGAAAACGGTAATTTGAGGGTTTAAAGCTCACATTGGCTGTCGAAAGTTTGTGCTTGCGCCTCCTTATCCTTTCACTAGAGAAGAATCTAGTTAGAACAGTAATATTTAGGTTAAGTTGTTTAGTCGTATTTGGGGGAAAAATTGAGTTGGAGCCCTCTGCATTTTGCCTCAAACGTGCCTTGGCGTGTATCGATGAAATTCACTTTGTTAGTTTCCCATTATCTATAACCAGAGATAACATGCAGAGTGGGGAATAGTGTAGTCTTGCTATTTAAACATTTAGGTACCCACCAAGGCAGCAAAAATTCTCTAGCCGTGCAACGTCCGTGTAGGCGACTTCGAACATATTGACCATTTTTAAAAATTTTATTTACCTTGGAAACATATTTTTCTGCTTTTTCTTCATGAAGAGTGATGAGCACTAAGTCTACTTTTGTTAGTCGATTTAAAAAATTATGATCGGGTTTAAATAAGGAAGCAATCTACAGAAGCCAATTTGGGGTAAGTTAATGAAGGAGGGAATGCAAGGTTGAATAATATAAAATTTGCTAGTGGGTATCACTTAAATAACTTAAAATACAGTCTACAATTAGCAAACAATAATTTATCGATTTCGTAAACACCGGCTTTGTATAATAAGGATCATTATGAGAATATCGCTAAAATGCAGCTTTTAATTGCGTTTGCAAAATTATGGAAAAATTTAGAAACTTTACTATGCTGAGGTAATTCTTGTGTTTTTAAATCATCAAGTAAAATCGGTCGTCAAATTCGGAAGGACAAAATACCCCTTTCAAACGGCACAGGATATATGACACTTGCGTGCAAGTCAGTCTTCAAACTAAACGACCTTCGTGTGTCGTGAGCTAACTGTTAATCTTACTTTCACTTATCAGAAACTAAGTAAAGTTCGAAACCCATTTTGTTCGAGAAACAAACACGTAGGTAAATGCTTTGATATAACCCTCGTTTTGATTTCGAATATTGATTTGTGGATGCTTGATACATTAAGCTTTTATAAATTAATACTTTCATGTGTCTAGTTGCATTTTTTCCCGATTGCTTACTGATATATCAAAAGTTCTATTAAGTTAAACCTCTCAGCCGAGCTTACGGACTTTTATTTTCTAAACGCCTATCAATATGTAGCCTAATTATCGTAACTGGCGTGAATATATTTCTGTTTGAATGTTATATTGTTCGGTTGGGAATTTTTAGGAGGCTTTTATCTGCTGTTTGGAACGTTTTATACGCACTTTGTCTTTAGAAAAACACATTTTCATAATTTGGAGAACTTTGAATCCCCAAATGACGTAGGAGCCTCGATTTTATGTTATTTTTAACGTAGATGCGTTAGTTTAAACATGAACTTTTAGTTATCGGAACACAAAAGCAACCACGTGAACTATTTGTCATAATGAAACTCAAACATGTCAAGGACACCTTCTGTTTGACCCTAAAAGTAACAGTTGACTATAAAACTTAAAATTTAAGTATCTGCGGCTCTGAATTTTCTGCAAAAGTATTTTAAATAAAAATATAGTAAATTATTTTCCTCCTTATTCTGGATGCTGGTTGCAGCGTAGTAATATGGTCCAGGAATGCGTACCTTAGAAGTAAACACGGACAGCCCTACATGGATGCTTATCTAGGCATCGTCCGCTAATAAGCAACCTGAGTGCTTGCAGCAGAAACTAACGGTTTAACTCACCTGCAGAATAACCATTCGACACAGTGAGAAGCAAAATCTCCGGAGCCTGGTGGATTAAATAAGTACTCGATGGCTTCTTTCTAAATTTGGTAACGAACTGTTGTACGACCCTACTAACGACCACAATCCTTAGGTGGGTGTGTAATAGGGGAAAGGTGGAAAAAGACGTAAGGCAGTTTAAAAGAGGAAAAGTGCGGTAACGCGTTCGCAATAAAAATAAATGGCCCACCATCATCGTTCAAGTGGGTTGAATTTTACCAGTAAATTAGATCGTATTACACGCCTACCTATACGCCAACCTAACCATAATCCTAGCCTTAACGCTATCCATTGTATTCTTTGCCCGGGTAGTAGAGTCGTATGGTAGTTCTTTTATGGTTGGTGGAATCACACAACCATTCGTTGCCCTGAATTCGTTTACAGAAATAGCTTTTTGCCCAAGTTCTTTTACAGAATGTGACTTTTCATATAAAAATATTTGAATACAGATAAATTATTATTTGTGGGGCAAGTATAAAATAGTTAATTTCATTCTCTTGTATGCAGCACGCGCAGACCACTTCTCTACCTGCGACAGACACTGCATCCATTTCCCGCTTCAGAAAACTAACCAGCTGGGACAGTAGACTGGTGCCTGGGAATGGGAAGCGAGAGTGAGGTTGACTGTCTCAAAGCCTAATTCTCACTCCGGCGATGTTCACTGCATGCTCCATACCGTGGCAGTGCAGGGACGGTGACTTGCGCGTGGATAAGTGTTTAGGTGATAGCATACTTACACTGCAGCTACCGCACTCTCTCTTCCCTCACCCCTCTGTGCCCGATGTCAAGACAGAGTCAAGAACACTGGAGGCGGAGTCGGGCGCAGGTGGCTGACGCGGTCAGAGATGTCTCTGACCGTGCCGCCCCGCCTGGGAGTGTCATAAATGGCAAATGCACGAGTGCCTGCACCTACGCGTGCCACCACGCCCCCATGTTCGGGATATCTTATGGGAGCTCCTCCCGAATAACGCCTGCCCGTCCTGATCTGGCCCCCACATTAGTCCAGCGCATTTGCCAAGTGGCCCGTTTTGGGGGCACATTATTCCTCACTATAAACAAGGGCTAAAAACCATGGCTTGGAGATTGCAATCTGAAGCTATGACTCAGACGTCAAAATCAACCAAATGTTTGTTTGTTTATTTGGAGTGACCGACTGATGGACTGAAAGTCAGGTTGCAATGACTCCCTCTTAATGTGGTCTTTATGACACGCCCAGTCAGTTGGGATCCGAGCCTTCTACCTCGCACTTTGTTGATTGGCACGCTCTTGTTCGATACTACTGAAGTCTACTATCGCTATAAATCAAATCATACACAAGTTACCGTCCCTGCACCCACCTTGCCGTGGGACACACGGTGGACCTCGTTGGCAACGACGTTTGAACTGTTATCCAATGAATAAAAACAATTTTTTTAATCAATGGGTAGCGGTCAAATGTATTTATTATTCTTCCAGTACGTTTAAACTGAGTGGTATGATAGCATAAAAGAACTTCCTAGGTAAGGTGTATAATTCATAATTTTAGATATGCTTTATAGCGAAACTGAATGAAGACTTCGATTTATTTGGTGATTTCTGTACTTGGAACCATTTTAATAGTGTATAAAGTTCGTCTCATTTGTTTAGGTGTATATTAATAGTTTCGAGGTATTAAGGTATGCGAAGTGCGTTCTTTGATTTAATGCATACACCCGATGATTTAATAAGGGATTTTTATGCGTAATACCCTAGAAGTTCAACCTACAAATAGTATCCTGGCAGTTCTTTGATCCCTGGACTTTTTTCAAACAGAAAATAAGCAGAACTATTAATGAGCCCGTAACACCGAGGCTGTAATAATCCTACAAACACCTAACGTCGACAAGCACGCTAGGACTTTTACTTAGTATTAAGAATTGAATTGGCATCGTTGACGAAGACTATGTCATAGATGAAGAAGAAATACCGACGATTCAACCTGAAGCCGCATTAAGTAAGTATTTGTGACTCGTAAAGATTATCGAAGCCAAATATCGATGATTGTTCTAGCAATTCTGCGCATACCATTTGCGCGCGGTTACGAGTCACAGTTCACTCAAATAAACCCGGAACCGTATTCCTGTTCGACGATCTTTAGCTTTTCGTGCGAGAAGAGAAGCGCATACTCAGTCCACCACTAAACTTAGTGATGTCTCCCTCCTTATTCAGTACCACACCTCTTTATGGAGAGAACGTTTAGTCGAAATACCCTTATCGATTCTCAGAGCGAATGGCTATCCGAGCAAATTCATCACCATTGCATGTGAAACCGAGCTGTCAGACTTAAACGCAGCAGCCCCAAACTTTCTCACCTGTCCCCCTACGTCAAGGACATCTCGGAGGCCTTCGGCCGACTTCTCCCATCACTTGGTGTTGAGGTTACATTAGGACTAGAGGAAACTATCGGGCGCCAAGTAAGCAAGTTAAAGACCCCTTGCGAGGGCAGGTAACGTCTGAGGTCGTTCACCGCAGCTGCTTTATGTTCGGACAAGGCAACTGCGTCGGAGGAACGCGTAGGCTATTTCGGACGTGAACGGCCGGAAACGCAACAACAAGTAGGAGGAGTGACGCCAGCTCTCAAGTCACGCCCATTCGACGGGACCTAGCCACACCTTCAGGTTAAACAAAGCGGAGACTCTCGCGACGGCCGACAACCACATGAGACGCCTACTGAGTCATAGTTTTCCGGCTCGCAGTCTGTTGACGAGCGCAATGGCTTCCCCGCCACGCCCAATTCTGTGACTTGGACATGACATAGCAATTGATCAAAATGGGATGCGCATACACACACACCACTTCCGGTGACTGTATCAGGAGACCAAAAGGCGAAGTATTAAGTAGTAGGTGCGTACACAACAGTGGGGAGGAAAGTCCGTCTGTTGACTATTTGGAGGTGCGCAAGCATGTAAGAATCCCCTTCCCCCAACTATGAGCACGGGAGCTGGCAGTTATGGCAGGCATATACTCGCATGCCAACTGTATCTCCTAAATACTGCAACCTTTTTGCGTTCGAAACCCCTATTTGTAGTTGCCCTATGGTGAGTTATTCGAGGGAGAATTTGAAGCTTCGGACGAATACAATTTTGTTCCGGTGATTGCATCACCATATTCTCATCTCCTTCCAGGAACATGCCCTTTAGCTTGTATGACCCAAGAGTTCCTTCAATAACGCTAGTGCGTTCTAGTCAGCCAAGTTATCATCACACCAATCACCAACACCAGCGATTAACTTGTGGCAATTAACCCCTAGCATGCGGGTGGCCAAACCATCATCGTGTCAGCTAAGAACACAGTCACTTGATGTGTGGACTGCTACTGACTTTACTGTGTGTGGTCGCATAGCAATTGCATCCTCCTATACTCCCTTCTGTTGCTGTTTCTAATGAAGAATTTCGAGGGTACTTCTGAAACCTCAAGAAAAGTAAATATTTCTTTCAGCGATGTCGTCTTATCAGGATAAAAGCCTACCAGCCACAGTGGTAGCTTCTGACTGACATAGGCGGCCTACGAAGTTGTGCATTTAATCTACTGTTATTGTAGTACGGCAACAGGCTTCTTCGTATAATCCTGAACTGCAATGTGACCTGCAAACATATGGCTTTACGGTCAGCTGAGATGCTATGACAGTTCAGTTTAACTGTTAACTACATTGGAGAAGATGTTGGCTTGCATTCAGCCGTAAACACTGCAGATTACTTCACAGATATCGAGGGACCTGTTAACAATGTTTGCAGCAACCTGTGTCAGGATACGGCCAGATGTTAAAACATGCAACCTTCTGCAATTAAATAAGGGTGAGACAGTTGCCACCCTAAATAACAATTCGCCTTCACATCATGGACTGTCCATGACAGGAACCAAAACTGAGAGGAAATTTGTCTAATCGGTTCTTGCCTTGTAGTTTTTTGGTGGATACTCTCCTTCGATTTGTATCCCAGCTTTCATGTTGCCGAAAGAGGTCTGGGATAAATTGATATGTCTCACATAGAAAAGGTAAATTTTGATTGGTTCCGTGGCGCTTAAGACCGGTGCGCTGTTTGAGCTAGCTCTAAATACCAGAAAGGTTTGCATTTATCTACCAGTGAAGTATGCTAGCTGTCACTGTTTCTCATACTTTGAAATTCGCTTCGTATCTTCCCTATACTTCTGCCACTCACACGTTTCCTTCAGGTTCGGAAGCGATAGTGAAGACTAATTTTATTTACTTAGCCTTTCGGCAGATTCCGGTTGTGATGCAAACTACCTGACATTTCAATTCAATAGGGTTTTCAGGACACTGGTATGGATAAGTAAACAGTTGTTTCCTCTTTTGCTTCTCTCAATTATTAGGCTTCACGGTTGCATAATGCCCAATTGTTTGTAAGTCAGGCTGGGTTACGCCGCGTCAGGGATGAAACGCAGCGGTCGATAATCGACATTGGCGTGAGAAGGTAGGAAATTCTTTCAGTGTCAAATACATGTGGAGCGATCAAATGGTGGTATGTCTTTTGATGGGTATTATGCCTACTCACGTGATGATGAGAGGCTAAAAGAATGGAGTAAGTATTCACAAACGATTAAAAGTGGCCTATGTCTCCTTCATCTGTGGTTTCCTTAGCACTCATATTTGACGATTCCAGTCCTGAAAAAAGTTTCGTTCGCTTATCGACTCGGCAGAAATTTTGGACACTAATGGGTTTTAGGCTATCTGGCGATTAAAGTATTTTGTAATTTCACCCAATTGTGAAATTGTGGGCGCACTTTGTGGGATTCGAACCAAAGACACCAACGTTCTAAGCATCTGAGCTACGAGGCTTCGCCGGGAGCTGAGTTTAATCACGCCTGGGTCAACTAACACGCTAAACCTGCTGTGACGCATGAAATCAGACAATTTTGATGCAGTCATCTGACTACCCAATCAGAATTTTCTGAGAAATCAATCTAGGATCCATCAGACACGCTTACTCAATGGGGGATTGTGCAGATTTTAATATTCCATTTGACCAAGTGTGAAAAACTTGGTGACCTCATTGGTACTCGAACCCTCCACCGCAGGTTGAAAACTTGAGCACAGCCAATGCTCTAACAATCTGAGCTACGAGACCCCACCAAAAGCCATGGCTGATCCTAAATTGCTCAATAAATCCTGCCTGTGCAGTCAGCTTAGCACACCGGAATCATTGGATTCCACATGTTGCGGTAGGTTTAGCGTTTAACGTAACCCAAGTTTGATTAAACCCACAGCTCCCAGCGAGGACTCGTAGATCAGGTGGTTAAAGCATTACCTGCAGTAAAACCTTCTCCTATCTGGCGTTGGTTCGAATCGCACCAAACTTACCGAGTTTTCCACGATTGGCTCAAATAAAATATTAATGTCTGCCAATTACTCTTACTAATTATGCTATTATGAGTAAACTAGTGTGACATTCATTCAGTAATAGCTTACCACTGGAAATTCAAAACACGGAATTGCAGAAAGACACTGACTGAAGGTCAAGGGTTACCTTGTACCTGAATGTACTCATTTTCTGTCTAAGCCCACTTCTAACTGTCGACTGCGAGCAACTCACTAATGAATTTGGTGCGTTGGACATGGACCCGATGGACATCCGCTAAATTCCAGGGACGCTAGACTTACGGTTCTGGTTAGAAACTAGAGTAAGGGCCAGGTTTAGAAGAGTTGGGTTTTGTTCTAGTGTTAGGGTTAAATTTAAGGCAAATGGATACGTATCGTCCTAGAATGTACAGCAAAGCCACATATCTTACTGGGGGAAATTTCCTATTCCTGTGCCAAATGAACGAACTTATGAATGGATATTTGATACACAAGAGGATCGTAACCATTGATCAATTCTGTCAGTTTTATATTTTGCTGCTGGCTGGTATTTTCGAATATGACATAAAACTCGTTTGCACACGCATACCTCACAATCATTAGCGGGTTGGCGTTGAAGAAGGTGAAGTCTGCATAAATGTTTGAAAACTAGTGTTAAGGTCCGCAGGCCTTAAACCTAAATTAGACGCATCGCCAAACTTTTAAAAAATGCATTCCTGTCACAGTGAGGCACTACAAATTTTCCCCTATCTAGTTCGTGCCCTTTCCAACCTCCAACCAGTCTTCAGCTTCAAATGGAAGTTAAAAAAATTAAATAGAACGGTAGAATTTAGGGGAAAATATAAGAGCTCCAAAAAACAGCTGATCAGCAACCTAGTTTGTGCTGAGAAAGAGCAATCAACCGTGCCGTCTGGTGCAATTTACTGCGACTTTCGTCTAATTGCCTTTTACTTCTACTACGCTTTTCAGCCTAGGTTCGTCATTTGCGTTCCCGTCGTCTGGGATTTTATGCAACAGTTTGCTTGAATGCAAAGTCATGCAGGAAGGATTGAAGGGAATTAAACGCCAGCCCACTTACGTTTTCAAGGCATCAATTGGCGAAGAGTTTGAAGTGCCCATGTTATTAACTTGAAGGCAGTCTTTGAAAATATATCCTTCTTTGAAAATTATTTTTCAGTCACATGGAATGCCAACCGTTTATAGTTTGTCGGAATTGAAGGTTTTGGTTGTGCAAATTCTTCGTTCTCATTAAGACTGCTCCTATAAATGTAATCTCTTTAGGTTTATAAGTGCAGACCGAAATTTTCTAGGCATATTTGGGCAGCCTTGCATCAGTTTATAAGTGCAGACCGAAATTTTCTAGGCATATTTGGGCAGCCTTGCATCAGTCACAGCGATATAACTGCTTAATATTTAAGTTCTGGTAAACTGGAACAGTATATGGGGCAAACAGTGTGTTAAGTAATTCATCATCGAACCTATGCAGTTACAAAGAGAATGAAAAGATGAGAGAGGACCCGGTTTATAAGTGTTTAATGTTTGATAATCAGCGTTCTCACGCCACCTGCATGGCGAAGTCGGCCTGTGGACGTCATTGGGACTGAGGAGGGGGAGAAGCAGGGTAGGCTGTGAGCAATGCTCACTTTCAAACCCTGCCAACTCTCATATTTTCATTCTCTAGGTAACTGTATAGGCCCGATGATGAAATACCGAAAACACTTGTTTGCCCAATTTACTTTTCAGACTTACTATTTACTAAACTGACAATGGACAGCCAACAGTATAGGTATAGGAGTTACATTTATCAGGGCATTGACAGCACAAGTACTAGCTGAAAGCCCAGACACCTGTTTGACCGATATTCTGCCGCTGCTTAACATAGCTGCGAGGGGTCCTAGCTCAACAGTGGGTCCCCCAGCGTTCCCTGCGTGCCTTCTGGTAGATCGTCCACTTCAGAACTTCTTGCTTTTAAATTTTAATCGGAAATTATTTGCTAACTTATAGTAAATCAGTCCGAAATTATTAAAATCAAGCCTTTCCCACTGCGTTAATCGTAAAAGGCTAGTTCGGGACAGTTTGAACTTCGAGTTCGACTATGTACGCCGCAGCAGGTTGGAGGCAGACGCGGTGACTTGCGCGTGAATTTTGGGCCGGTAGACTTCCGTTGTATCGAGAGCACTCTCGCCCCCTCTCCAACCTGCGACTGGTGTCACGACCAAGTTCAGAAGACCGGATATGGGAGAGGTCGCAGGTGGCCGATTGCAAGCCCTAGTTTCTGTTTAAACACTTCCCTTATGTGGAAATTTTCCTTTTTCGGCAATATTTAAACATATATTTTTATGAAATGGAACCGAAAAAGACAAGGGAGACCGGAATGGCCATTTCTGGCTTATTAGCCGTCATCAGCCAGTCATACCTAATCCCAAGTGTGGCACACCTGGGATTCGAACCCGCGACCTTTGGTATTTGAGTGTAACGCATTACCATTGAGCCACGGGCTCGTTGTTTTTGTCGGTTGTGATCGGGAATATGATGATAGTGTGGGGCTCACCGATCTGCTTAAGGAACATGTATGTTCCGTTCGGCCCTGGAGCTCAGACTAGAGCCCTCGCAGGCGGTCGCTTAGCGACGTGCAGCATATATTGATAAGGTGGAACCGAAAAAGACAAGGGAGACCGGAATGGCCATTTCTGGCTTATTAGCCGTCATCAGCCAGTCATACCCAATCCCAAGTGTGGCCAAGAGGTCATGTGATGTTAATTTCAGTTGTACCATTAGTAGATTGAAAGGAACTTAAAAAGCAATTTCAGCGTAATTACTCATTTTCAACAAACGAGGATAAAAGTTGTTAGATTCACTTCTTCGCAAAAACATCTATTATGCCGATTAAATTCAAGTACGTTCGAGTATGTGCTTTTTAACCTCTTTTTGCTGAAAGGAGACATAATTTTTAAACGAGTGATTGTATGCTTTCTATTTTTATGCAATCGCCTCAAGGTACGGTTTTTGTCAATTTGCAAAATTTGTAAATAAGAGTTCGTTTTTCTATTTAGAAACATCAAACTTTGTTGCCTGCTACTTTTCAATGAAAAAACTATTGTGCGCATATTTTGTGTGAACAACAAAGTACGGGTAATTTTGTTGAACAATGCTAGTCTTAGGGCAGATTTACTAACGATAATACCTTTCGCAGGCTACGAGGTTACTAGCATTTGTTAAGATGGCAAATATTTTTAACAAAGAAACACATTCCGAGCAGCATACAGCCAGCAATTTTATCTTATGTTGTAACAAGTAAGGTAACGTATGCTCACCAAATTGTCTTTTGAATTTTTCAATAGAAATTTTTGCCTGATTTTGATCCAATGAAACACATTTTGACGTAACTTCTCTTTATTCTGGTCTTTTACTTTTCCGGCGCACAGTTTACTGGCTATGAAAACGTGGTAGTTAAAGCAATTTAAACAAAGATCTTTACCTATGGATACTTAAAATCGTAAATTTTATGGTTTAATGAGCGCCTACAATTACGTTGACCTGCTTATATTCCCGTCGGCAATAACCTGGCACTGTAAAAATTCTAAAGCAAACTACTTCTTGAGTATGATGACAAACTGCATATTTTATTTTATTACTTCATCCAGGTAAATCCTTACCTATCATGAGCACTGTTCTGCGTGTATATCTGAAGTAAGCCCCTGTTTTATTTTAAGGTACATTCAAATTGAAAAAGTGTATTTGGATAATCCGAAATTT
The DNA here is from genome assembly GCA_017591395.1 of Schistocephalus solidus. Taxonomy (NCBI): domain Eukaryota; kingdom Metazoa; phylum Platyhelminthes; class Cestoda; order Diphyllobothriidea; family Diphyllobothriidae; genus Schistocephalus; species Schistocephalus solidus. Next base: position 52,257 of record WEDG01001199.1, on the reverse strand, counting down.
TAGCGTGAAGAATAGCGCCTTTCCATTCCAGTTTAGATTCACCACGATAGCTCAGGCCTCGTTTTCTTAGCCGAATTGGAAACTCGCAGCAGATAAGAGGAGTGACTACAGAGTCGGTAGGACTTAAGGGCGTCTGACGAAGGCTTTTTCTGGGTTTGTGTTTTCCCCACCTTCAGCACTGTGATTTTGAAAATTCCTCTTTACATAAATTGCTAACACAGTCTCAGTTGGCTACTGTTAGGAAAAATTCCCTTATCTATGGTCAACGAATTACTAGTCACCACAATTAGGTGTTAAGCGACCTTAGTCTCAAAACAACAGACGATGCAAATGCTTGCAATGACAGCATTATTGTCCCTAATTATTGTCCCTTACTTAGTTTTTTTCGGACCAGTAAGGCAGAACGATTCGCTACAGACGTTTTGAGAAATAAGGCTATGTGTTTTGACCGCAAAATAATGCACAGATGAACTTGAATTAATGCAGGATTTGGAGAAATATCTTGTTCCCATAAAGCGATAATCAACCCTTTATGATTTGTTCCGGAAATGTTTGAGAATAAATCCTTTCGCGGAAAGCACTCTAGGCTCACCCCAAACGTCAATGCAAATGTTTTAACTGAAACCAACCAGTTATCAAGGAGTAACCATGTAATATTCCCAGGCTGTCAGCAGACAGTCAGTGGTATATAAATGCTAAAAGGTTTTTCATACTGGCAGGACAGGAGCTAATTGAGGACACAAGCACGTGTGTTTCACCTATTTTTTGTCGCTGTATGATGTGGCTGCGGGGATTAGACTCATCCGCGGGTCCTCACGCGAGTCGCTGAACCCCTCGCGGCTGCGTCATGCGGTTGCACAAAATGGGTGAAACAGGCGTGTCTGTGCAGTTAGCTAGTTCCTGTGCTGAAAGTATGGTAAATCATCATCATCTTCAAAAGATATATGTTTTTATCTTTGTTTGGAATAAAGATCTTAGTTTGCAACTATACAGCAGCAGCTGCAGCAGAACATCTTTCTGCTACAATTTTGGATGATGCTTAAACTTGCACCATGTGTAGCTGTCACCATTTCTCCTAGGTTAATGAAATAGTCCACGTGCAGACGAACAGCTGATCTGCCTAGTAAGTTAAAACAGACGGAATGGGCTAAAATTACTTTGTGCAGGGAAAATGTATTGCCAAATCCACAGTTTTGCCGAACAGTCGCTTCATGTGTTCATGCATTTGCGTAGACTGGAACATGATGTAAGCATTGGCCCCAGGCACCTAATTTGGTCGACAGCCAAGCAAGGGCTAACGCAGGGTCCTCCGACGAGTATGAATGAGAAAGAGAGAGAGCGATACACCTTATTTTTAAAGTACCATTTCAAAAATTTCAGCAAAAAGGCTTCCACTTACTGTGGATAAAATCGGTCCGCAAAAGAGATAACACCGAAACAAAACAGAAGGTATGCAGTAACCGAAAGCTGCAGCGGTCGGCTCCATGAACGGTCATCCATGAATGCGTTGTAGAATTGTGCCGAATCATCTTCAAAACGGTGTAGGCGTCGTTTGCACATGACCTTCTTATCGTATTTAATACAAACAAAGAGTGCTAAATAGCAGCATCTACTGAGAAAAATAGGCCAGCCCATATACATATGAGAAAAGTTACATGTAAACGGAGAAGAAAAAATGGCAGCTCAAATTAAAAAGCCCGCCGATACATTATCTATGCAGTTTGGTTCCATCGTCCATCTGCGTGGTTTTTTTTCTGATAGGCATTAATTTAAACAATATTTAGCATCCTTTTAGTACATTCTACTTATCAGGTTAGGTGGAAGCTACTTAAGCGGCCTGCAGTTAATGATGGCTGTTGCAACAGTACCCTTCTGTGTTTAAAAGTAGCCAGTTTTCGAGGCCTTACATTTCCCTTTTCTCTCCTGCCCGGAAAAGTGTTCATTCAGCTGCACAACTCTGCGAACTGTTTGCCAGGGGAGATGTGTTAAGTTTGCATGTCTATTCTGGGCAGCTTCAGTTGAGGTGAAGGTCTCTGGTAGCCACCATAAGCGTGGCTTCGTGCTCATACCCCACCAGACAGGAAATGCGATCTTGTTTCTGGTCTTCCAATATTTACCTTTACAAGCAGCCTCCCGAAGCAGGCTAGAGAGACAGAGAGAGAAGGGAGGAGGGAGGGAGGGAGCAACTTGCAAGAAAATCAAGAGAGAAAATGGTTTTTCTCTTGAGGCTGTTTGGGCGTAACTGCTGGCGAAGTCATCAATAGACGTTGTGCGCGAAGAGGGGCAGTGCGCCAGTCAGTCTCTGTCCCCAGGGCGTCTTTCATTGCTAACAATGCGCTCGCGGGTGACCGTCTTGCTAGTTCTCTGTGATCACTTTCTCGCTTCTCCTCTCATTTCTTCACCTCAACTCCGCGTATTTTTTTTCTTCTGAAATTTCACTGAAAGTCTGCGGATGTGTTATTTCAGTTCTAAAGCACGTAACTAGAAGTCTATCGATCAATGATGGTCGCAGGACGGAAGAAAGCACTCGATTTTTCATTTTAACTGAACCTAAAGCATCGACAGTTAATGTCACCCATTTTCGGTGATATTTGACGGTACTTGTGAAGGTGACGAAAGCTTCTCACATTATGAAGACTAGTTAGTCTAAGTAATTCTTAAGTAATGTTCTGTTCATAAGAGAATGCACTATGAGACATGCATATTCTGACAGCATAACATTTTGAGAAACTCAGCAGAGGTTTAAATCGATAAAAACAACATTATCACTGTTCAATGGAACTTAACGGATTTATAACAAAGTTAGCAAAAATACTTTAGCTAAAACATGTGCATCGGACCTTTATATTTACAAATCTCTCTAAAAACGCTCGTGTAGCCAGTGGTCGTTTAGTCCCGGTAGAATTTAACTAAAAGTTACCTACAATATAGGATCTTTATATTAATAATCAACATTTCGTTAGACTTCGAGGCTCATGGATATACGAATATATTTTTCAGAAATTTAGTTCAAGTAGACAAGTGAAATGGAAGGGTGTCTGGCGCCGGGGGGTAAATACCGTTCCAATAACTTTATTAATTACCAACCATAAATTTTCAGATGAGAAATTCGACTGCTCTAAGACGAAAAAGCATGATGTTTTTCCTTCGTAAGTTTCATTAGTTTTTGTGCGTTTATGTGAAATTTAAACGCGCTCGAATAGACTAACTGGGTCTCCCGTTGACCTTTCTGTATTTATTGTGTATTAATCAGCCAAACCTTTGATTTTTACTCTGCAGTCTCGAACGTCAGCTTAACTTGACTTCATTTCGATCAAGTCCAGATATCCGTCGACGAAGTTGCCATACTTAGGAGAAATAGTTCATGTAAGCTCCGGTACTGCATCCTTGGTACCTATTTAATGTGATAAGAGGGAAGAAGTTGTAAAAAGGCTTTGCACCAGTAGATTAGATGCAGACATCTAGTGAGAAACAAAGTTACCCTCCTAACATTCAGGTGCTGAATGTTACGACATGGCGAGGTAAATCCTATATTTCCCCGCCAATCGATTTTTTTGTCGGGTAACATAACACGGATAGTTCTGCACTACGAGTAGCTTGGTCAATTGAGTAGATTTTCGCCTATTCAATTTTGTACCTCGAAGCAAGTTTCTATTATTTTTTGCATGTTGTGCCGTCAATATATATATATATATATATATATATATATATATATATATATATATATCAATTCTGAAATAAATTGGGAGAAAATAAATTTGATCAAACCTGCCAGGCTGTGGTATTTGTTAGCAGGATAATTAATCGGTTTCACAATCAATGAAACTAGGCTTAACTCAGCACGCTGGAGCCTGAAGCTGAATCTGCGCAGACGAATTCATTTTTTAAGATACTGAGTAATGATAGCTGTCTGCGTACCTGAACGATTACAACCTAACGAGATTCGGAACAGAGGACTAAAACGTTAGTGAAGGTGAAAGTTTGTGGCGTACAGCAGGAATCAGCGAATTAAATGTTTCGGCTCTATCTAAGAAAACCTTCAACGCCGTTATATCCAGGTGTAGAAGGCGATACCGCTCAGCAGAGACATGCCTCATTGTGTATTCAAACTAAGCCAACTTACCCTGTTTAATATGCATAAAAATAAGATAATACACCAACTTCGTGATTAACATTCTTACATACAGTAAATGTACCAGGGTTCAGGTGAGGAGTAAAACATAGAGTTAGATAGATGCAGGTGAAGTCTACTTTCACTAAAATCCACCGCAAGTAATCGTCCCGGCACCATCCTACAGTGATACATACGACGAACATCTTCGAAAACGATGGTCGAACCTTCTAAAATACCGGGGCTTACCTGTGACATAAGACCCAAACCTTCCCTTTTTCAAACAATATTGCACATCACGGATACTTTTACTGATAAAGCGATGGTCAATGTATCCGGGAAAATGCCATGTTTATTAATGAACTTGAAGGTTATATATATATATATATATGATATTGTGCGGCTCACCGATCCGATTAAAGAACATGTATGTTCCATTGTGCCCCGGAGCTAACATTAGAGACATAACAGGTGGTCACATAGCGAAGTGTAGCATATGGTGTATGGAACCGACAAAGACAAGGGAGACCGGAATGGCCATTTCTGGCTTATTAGCCGTCATCAGCCAGTCCTACCCAATCCCAAGTGTTCAACACTTGGGATTCGAACCCGTGACCTTTGGTAATTGAGTCGAATGCTCTACAATTGAACCACGGGCTCGTTGTTTTGTCGGTTACGATCGGGAATATGATGATAGTGTGTGGCTCACCGATCTGCTTAAGGAACATGTATGTTCCGTTGTGCTCCGGAGCTCACATAAGAGCCCCCGCAGGTGGTTGCAAAGCAACGTGTAGCATAGGATGAAGTGGAACCGATAAAGACAAGGGATACTAGAATGGCCATTTCTGGCTTATTAGCCGTCATCAGCCAGAAATGGCCATTCCGGTCTCCCTTGTCTTTGTCGGTTCCACTTCATCCTATGCTACACGTCGCTATGCAACCGCCTGCGAGGGTTCTATTTTGAGCTCCAGGGCACAACGGAACATACATGTTCCTTAAGCAGATCGGTGAGCCACACACTATCATCATATTCCCGATCGCAACCGACAAAACAATGAGCTGGTGGCTCAATTGTAGAGCGTTCGACTCAATTACCAAAGGTCACGGGTTCGAATCCCAGGTGTTCCACACTTGGGATTGGGTATGAATGGCTGATGACGGCTAATAAGCCAGAAATTGTCATTCCTGTCTCCCTTGTTTTTGTCTGTTCCACTTCAGACGAAGTCGGGAAGGCGTTCTCTGGGACCAGATTTTTATTCATCCGACGTTTCGAACTCTCACGCGAGCCTTTCGTCAAGGAATAAAAGACTGTCCAGCTCACTGCTTATTTAACTCACCTCTGCTGAGTATGGCCTTCATCAGCGCCATTGATTTGTTCGCGCAGGACCTGATATGCAGCTGGCAGATCGATATGTCTATTGATCGATTCCGCGATCGAGTGCCACGATTCCTGCAACAGGCGTGAAATTCGGTCGTCTGACTGTCTAATATTCTCACGCTACCAAAGTCAAAGTCGTGCCCTGGCGAGGATGTGTGAGTGGCTACCAAGGATAGTTCATCCTTCCTTCTCACAGCAAGCTCGTGCTCGTGCATTCTCGTGCAAACCCGTTTGCCGGTTTCGCCAACATAATTTGCTTGACCACAACGGCAGTCTATCCGGTAAATGACGCCGGATTTTTGGTTGAAGGGGATTGGATCTTTAGCTTGCATGAGTTGCCGGCGTATTGTCACTTCCGGTCTTTGAGCCACGCCAATCCCAAATTCGCTCACTAGTCTAGCAAATTCTTCGGATGCACCAGTTATGTAAGGTATTGCACGCCAGCACTTCGGTTTTGGCTGCCCCTGTGGATTTATTCTCTTGGCCTCTCGCCTGCATTTCTCAACAAAACTCCCAGGATATCCGTTGACCGTGAAGAGTTTCCGCAGAAACTGGACCTCGGCCTTCTTGTCGGCTGGTTCGGTGCAATGGGTTTCCGCTCGACGGTACAGTGTTCTCACACAGCTGAGTTTGTGCGAGAGGGGGTGGTTGCTAAATTAAGTTGAGGTCTTTGGGAACAAAATAACTTTCTTGAGTACATTTTCGAATCTGGTGCCCCAGTTCGTCTTCAGACAAATAGGAATGTATAGAAAATAGTTAACCTTAATCAATGCCTGACACAATATTCTATGGTTGGCTAAACTTTAGTCAATAGCCGTCCAGAGTTTTAATTGATCCAGTCGATAGGGGCTGTTTTCGCTTCCACTTGACCTTGAGAAATTTGTAATTGACATCTAAATCGATATGCCTGTTAATGCATATCTCGGCTAAGTGCAATGCCTCCAGGAAATCGCAGCCCTTCCTTGTTGGGCAGGCGCCAACGATGTAGGTATCCTTCCATGCAAATAGGTGTCCTGTGTCCTGTGTGTGCATGGCTACCTGAGATAAGGTGTCTTGTCTCCTCACCGCTATTTGGTGTTCATGTAAACGGGTGGATAGAGATTTCCTGGTTTGGCCACGATAAACTGCCTTACAACTGGTACACGGTATTTTGTAGATGACTTATTTTCTATTGAAATAGCCAACACTGTCCTTAGGGTGTACAAGCTTGGTGTGCAAATTTGTTGTAGGTTTGTGTGCTATATGTATGTGGCATTGCTTGAGCTGCCTTTCAACGAGCTCAGGTACATTTGTTACATATGGGAGGGTTCACCAGTTTGTTGCTTTCGAAGCCTGGGAGGTCATAGCTCTGGAAATTCCTTTTTTTGAACTGTTATTGTCGCATGCATCCACGGACAAAGTCAGGAGGATATCCATTTTGGGAAAATAATTTGAACAGGTATCTCATTTCTGGTTGATATTTTTCTTCATCGGAACACTGAGTTTTTTCTTGACAGTTAAAAGAGCTGCGTTTGTGAGACATGCGGTGGTTACTGTCAAAATTTATAATGACCCTGGAGTATATATCTTTACGATTGACTGAGGTATATAGTGTCCCGTCTGTCTTCCTATGTACGAGGAGATCTAAGAAAGTGAGTCGTTCATCAACTTCTGTTTCGAAGGTGAATTAAATTCCTGGGACTTTGGAGTTCATGTCTTTGTGGAGTGGTTCAAGTTGGTCTTTTTTGACGATAACAAATGTATCATCCACTCTCTCAGCCAAAATCTCGGATTAATTCTGAAGAGAGCCTCTAGTGTCTGCATCACAGCCTCCGTCAAAAAAACTGATATTGTCGAACCCATATGGGCGCCTTTTAGTTGTCGATAATAATTTTCGGCAAAGGAAAAGTTTGTTTCAAGGCAAATATTGAGGGATTCCAAGGGGAACGTCCGCCGGTACATCGGTAGACTAGGCCTGCAGGAGTTCTGCAGTGCAGGTCCTCGCTAATTCCAGAGGGCTAGACGTAAATAAATAAATAACGTCAAATGACACCATTATTTCATCATTTGCAATTTTAAAGTCTTTTATATACTTCAGGAAATGTAGCGAGTCTTGGGACCTAGGGGTGAGCCCCAAGGCCCTGCGAGACGAGTTTACCCCATGAAGCGATCGTTGACCGCTCCTTCGACCATGCTTAATATGCCCGATTACAGTCGGCAGGACAAGGAGTCCACAGCTCAATGGTTAGAGTATTGAACTTTAAACTAACAGTTCGCGGGTTCAATTCTCAGTGCTCGTAAAACCTAGGGTTATGTATGACTGGCTGACGACTAATAATGAGCAAGAAATGGCCATTTAAGTCCTCCACCCTCTTTGTAGGCAATCCTAATCTGCCAATATTTCTAGCCGCTTTGCGAATGCTGGTGAGAATATAGAGGGGAACAAGGGGACGAAGGTGTCCTTTAATGCTATCGGTGAGCACCCCTCTACCACTGTAGCTACATCACTCTACGTTTCCTCCTCCACACGTTCCAATAGCTAGCTGTACTTACAGTGTCCGGATAGGGTCTTGACGAAACCGAGGCCAACAAAACGCCCACAATGACATGTCACCCATAAAGGCTGCAGATAAACGCATATGGGAGTGATGAAGGGCAAATGATTCTCAAGCTTGTATAGGAGGAGCGGAAACTAGGTTTGAAGATTGTATGCAGGTAGCTGGCAAGGAATGGGCAGACACAGTGGTCGGATCACTGCTTTCGCGTATTCACTGGTTGTCAATCGCGAATTTACTTATTTTCATTAAGTATTGTTTGAGGTAATAAAACATTCTTCTAATTTCTATGATTTACGGTGGCATTGCAGACATCTCAGCATAGAAATCCGGTCCGAAAGACTACGCGTCGAACGTTCAGCCGACAGTCGATCGCTACTAAAAGCACCTAACGCATAAACTCGGCCTTAGCCAACTGTGGTGCATGGTCATCTCCCAAGCAAATGTAGAAGCGCCTCGAATGTCATGCGGGGAGAAAATTCAGGAAACCGAAAAAACGAGGTCGAAAAAAGAACAGGAACCATTCTAATGAAAAGAATGGATTTTGTTTCTGTAAATTGAAACCCTCAGCAGTAGACAATCTGGGAAAATCGATTTCAGGAGGTGAAAATACTGTCAAGATGAAACCGTAGTTAATGACTACCAGCCAAGAGAACTGTCATTCACCTCAAATTCACGGGACAGCGGACACATGGACCTCTGAAAATGCTATGTGGACACCGCTTTATCCTTTATTAGACAGACAAACCTCGTTTCACGATGAGACTGTAAAGGGCGGACAATAAAAATTAACACGAGCCCAGATTACCTACCATTCACAGCTATAATGAGACCACGCAGACAAAAAGGAGTCAAATTTGAAGGAAGGAAGGAAGGAAGGAAGGTGAATTATTAGTAGTCAGTCAACGTATTAAATACGTCTGTCAGCGCATAAAAGGCTCCAGTAGCAATCCAGGAGAAATGCGAATGAAAATGTTACTGCCGTTTACCCTGACTGCGCAGCTACTTTTCTACGGAACCGATGTAACGAACTAGAAATTATACTCACACCCTAACCAAAGGTCTTACTGGGAAAACTTGAGGAATCACGCAAGTCATTAGTGAGCAGTAGTTTTATTGGCCGCGTCTTTTAAACTCACCGGAGCCACAGAGAAAAAATAAGAGAATAACCCACAGGAGTGAAACGCTGATTTTTAGAACCGACAGGATGAGCCCTTGGCTCAATATTTAAGGCTTTGGACTTCTACTTGTGGGGTCGCGAGTTCGAACCTCAGGTGTTGCATCACCCGGGGCCAGGTGATGGCTGGCTGATGGCGGCTAAACAGCCCTAAATATCCAGTGCAGTCTCCCTTGTCTTTTTCGGTAATTTATTTGTGCATATTGCATAACTGCTTAACTTTCCTACACAGAAACGTGAGGAGTTTCAGTATTTGACAAAGCGAGGTTGCTCAATCAAATTACCCCAACAGGTAACTAGTTCTTTTACGTGCCCCTGGGACGCAAATAATGATGGTCAAAAAAGTCAGCTACCATTCACAATGGATACGGGGATATCTTATAAGGCAAGCTGAAATTAATATGACCGCAAACGCGATCCTTGTACGCCCAGCAGATACCAGTTATAATTTGCATGCAACTGAAGATTTTCGGGTGTTGTGTAACGAGTGCGTCGAAAGGTCCAGACGTTCCTATGGAAGCTCCCAGTGGGCACAGGCTGGGTAATGACGCACGAGTACGCATCTCGGTCCTGTCAGCAGTGTACCCGCTGTCAGCCAAGTAGATGCCATGAGCCAGAGTTCGTCGAGCGAATGTCCGCCGACGATTTGATGCAGGCTTCCTTGTTCTCATAGTTACCTGAACGGTGCTAACGTGCTACTTTGCCTCTCCCTTCCCCCTCCATTCTGTAGACAAGCTCTCTTACATTCCATATAGCCAACGAATTAGTGGCTTGGTTTTTCAATGTTTGAATCGAATATTTACGTACGACCCATTGTCCACAAAATAAGGCCCTTAGTCTAGCAAACTGTTCTCGCCTTCAGAGCACTCCTACCACCCCTAAGCACTGTATGCTTGCACGAAAGTACCGAATAACAACAGTGTTGCTACTGCAGGCGGCACTGCAATAAGTCGAGTTTTAAACTTGGAAAACACGTTTTTCTGTTTCTCAGGTGAGTTTTTTGCAGTTTGAAGTGTTTAGAAAATGTACTTGGAACAACTGTGAACCAAGCGTTTTCATTCTCCTATAATAAAAGATTTGCTTGGAACCTGAAAGGAAGAACCATACTTAATGAAATCTTGTCCATTAAGCGACGGCTGAACGTGAGCTCACACGTTGCTCTTTAACCTTATCAGCTGATTAGCCCTACATTTCGAGAAACATATAAATCGGCTCAGGTCCTAAGTTCATTCGGTTCGCTATCGTGAGCCGCTTTACTAATGCCTGCACGAGACTTGACCTATCTTTCGGTCATGTCAGTACGTGTCTGCAACGGCTTGCGTACTCACGCAGCCAACAATCTCAGACAATAATTTGGTGGTTTGGTTGGTCGGTGTGGGCTTCGGTTCGTTGCGAGATGCATTGAATCACCAAAATCTGCGTCCCCTTGTGGTTTTGACTGAGGCAAGGGCAGGAGATCGGGCCAAGGCACATCGGAAGTCAAGCCAGCACTACAATTCTGGTGCATAAATAGACGGCAACCCGTTGTGAAAAAGAAGGGTGTTCGAATTATGCTACTATTTGCTACTCAATTTGGAATGACCTTCCTAAAAATACTTTACCCCGTCATCGGGGAAGCAAGCACAAGCGGTCACCTCAAACCCATCCATGTGCGTCTGCTCTTATATTATTTCATACGAGGTTAGTTATAAAGGTGAACAACCAGGAACCGCTTTAAACATAAGTGGACATGGCCCTGCGTGTTTTGGCAAGATCACGAGCAGATGCATCTGGGCCTACCTGTGGACAGTGGTCAACTTTCGGACATCACACAGTAGCAACAGCCATCGTCCCTTGCACCAAGACTGTTTGATGCTAACAAAAGTCGTCTACGACAAGGTTTTGTTACTAGCAAGCTGGAAATCGACTCCTAACCGCCCCGGCAACTGCAACGGTGGATCATCCATCAGATAGCATGCCGCGATATCTCAACGGCCCTCTTCCTCCTCCTCCTCCTCCTCCTCCTCCTCCTCCTCCTCCTTTACCATCACTCCCACCCTGTCGCCCATAATAACGCCGTTGGTCACACTAAAGCGGCCTGCCACCCCATCACGGGCCCGTGACTCTTAACGTTCCCCGTCTCCTCTCACTTCCACCACCAACAGCAGAGCCCGAGACACAAGCCATCATCCTACCCGCCAACCACTAACAACTGTCCTAACAAATTCTCTATTTATATACATGCCTGAGGTCCAATATTCGAAGGCGTGCGCTCGCCTGAGCCGAATAAGTCTTACAAAGACAATACCGACAGCCCTGAAGTCGGTGTCGGGTTCATCTGTGTCGTTTTCTATTAACCATACCGTGACCATTGAAGACTGAAGGTAGAATACATTTGCATTTAGACTAACCTAAGCCATGGTGCAGAAATGTAATCGAACAGTGGGTTTCAGTTATGTGCTCCTTGTGGAAGCCTTTGTTACATGCAGTAAGCCAATCGGCATCTACCAGTGAAAGAAAGACTCCTGTACGTCTGCTAAAATCTACATGGGTGTGAATCTAAGTCAGGCGCTGGTGGAGGGAGGGAGGATGGGGGTGGGGATGGGAGTGGAGTAAAGAGCCGGAAAGAAAAAAGGGAACCATTGACAGCCAGTTAGCCGTTCTAGAAGCCGTGGTGGCTACAAATGATGCGACAGAAGCTCTATCATTCGGACCGCGAAAACGGGAGGGGGGAGTTCAAAGCGAGGTTGGAAATGCGGCGAACAAAAGACGAAAAGACCGCCAAAATGACGCAGTTTCGTTCTTCTCTAGACCTGACGCCAAAACACTGGTATACATTTAGCCTGAAGGGCGTATCTTCTGCTGTCACTGGGGCTCCTTACTCGACAGAAATAATGGGTACTAAACAGCTTTACCTTAGCTTTTGCTAAAATGGACTACCATGAGTCCTAGGATGCGAGCAGGGCTAAGAGATTTCCTTCAGATAACCTGTCTCAGAGCTTTATAACTCGCTGCAAAAGTCGGTACATTGCACATTTTTACTCACCTGAAAACTGGAAATTTTTTGGGAACCCTGGACGACAGTGCCTATGAGTAATCTGGGGCTCACTCTCGAACTCCGCCAGCAGTTTTACTGTTGCTAGTAGTAGAAGTAAAGGTATGTGAACAATGCCGACAGGGATAAGGGAGACTGGAATGACCATTTCTGGCTCATTAAACGTCATAAACCAGTCATAATCAACCCCAGGTGGTGCACCACCCGAGGATCGAACCCGCAACCTATTGAGCAGAAGTCAAAGGCTCTAACTATTGATCCACGGCCTCAAGTATCTGTTCCGTTGACTAGGATACTATAAAACCTGAGCCAGTACACTTATTCGCCTGGCTGTGAACCCAATCCATAATCGCCATGTCACTTGTGAGGTATGGAAACCATGCGGACAGGCAGTATTTGAGGTCCGGCCGGAAAGACTTAGCTAACACTATGCGAAAGTTATGTGTGGTGAGTTGATGGAAGTTCCTTCAGAAAAAGAAAGGGTGTTTTTAGTCCTCGACAGCAGTTCAAAGGCATTGTTTTAAGATTAATAACCAATCTGCAGTACTAATTTCTGGGAAACAGGTGATTGAGCTTGTGAAATAGCCCCGTCACCCGCTGTTATTCATAGACTTATTTCGAAGTCGAATTCTGGGTTAGTTATAAGAATGTGTTACTTCTCAACATTCACTGTGAAATACGATTTTATTTTCTGTTTTTATCGTTGCTCAAGAGCATGGGCATTTATTGGAAACTGTCCTACGTCGATCATTGATGAAGATGGAAAAAATATCAAGCCTAAAATATGTCCTTTAAAAACACTGTAACGCAACTGACGTCGATTCTACAAGGTGTATGCAGGAGGTAACATGAATTAGGAAACCTGCTAGTGTTTAATTTCACTTCTGGCAAGAACCTATCTACAAGACCGCCTAAAAAGCATTGGACACTTTGAATGTCCTCCTGAGTTCTGAGAGTACAACCATGGCATTTGTCAGCACTTACTTCCTACCAAAGACCGTTGCTGTGGGAAGGAGATTCATTGAACGCTGGCAGCTTTAAGGGAAGCTAAACTCTTAGGCCTGTGTCCAAGCCAGCCACGAATGACTTTCCCCATCGTTGTTTAAGTTGCATTTGCTTGCGAAACATTAGTTTGCAACCATCCGCTAAGATCCCTTCTTGAATTGAGGGCTGAAAAGGGCCTCTTTTCATTCACATTAGACAGCGTTTGACTTCAGACGGGCGTATAAAGGCCTACAGTAGAGTAACTGGGACTGACGTTGGCAGTTCCATGAGGGCAGCCCGTTTCTGAAACCTTATTTATGGCCGAACGCACTAGCTGCCTCTCGACTTCTGTTAGTTCCATCACCTGATTTTTTCTTTCAAATACAGCTCCATGAGGTAAGGATTTATGTGCATGTTTTGCCAGTCACTTCGAAGGTTTCAACAACTTGCTAAGACACGGTCCTATCTTCCTTTTTTCAGTTACAAATACCTTCTTGAGAACAGTTTTAGGCAAGAAATGCGAGAAGAAATCCGTCTTATTCCTGGGTCTAATTGCCAGGAGATTAGGGTTAGTGGTAAGGTTAATGTTAGGGCTGGTGTAACATTTGGTTTATGATTAGTTGGCGGTAACGACTAGTTCATTCCGTACCAGCTTTTACCAAAGTACTAGCCATCAGCATCAATACTACCCATATCGACAAAGAAAACTGAGTTAAAAAATTTTTCCTTAGCATACCAGCTGGGTAAGACACATGCCCGTAGCCCCACGGCAAAAGGGAACTAAAGTCTTCCGTCCCAGAATTAAGCTCGATTAATGAATAAACCTTTCTCAATTCTAATTCTTTTACTTAATGTCACAAATATGTTCCCGTAAGGGGTATTATAAATGAACTGTTCTATCATTAGTTCGAACGGTAGTGAGTTCACTGTTTGCCTTCAGACTTTTGCCTTTAATTTTTCTGGTCACCGATCGACTAAAATCTTTGGTTGGTTTTAGTATATTATCTACTCTTTGTCCGCTTTCCAATTGCATATAATAAGAATGACGAGATCATGTTCCATTTCCCATTGATATTATTTTGCGCAGTTTCTGCAGCTATGTTATATGCGTGGACAGTAATCATTTTAGTCAGTCGACTGATGGAATGAATGTATCCTAAATTTACGTTCTGCGATCGTTATCCACGAACTGTGCTATTTATGGCTCTGATTCCGTCGTGGGGGCGTGGTCAGGAGCGTCTCCGGTCAGCCACCAGCCGCGTGCCCCCGAACCACCTCCAGTGATTGGCACCAGGCAGAGAGTCGGGCAAGGGAAGAGAGAGTGCGGCAGATAAAGTGCAAGTCTGCTCTTACTTAAAATTAATTGACGCGCAAGTCACCGTCCATGCACCACCATGCTCTGGATCACAGTGGATATCGTCGGATCACGGAGGTCGAACTTCCGATGTTCAAAGAGTTATTCATCCATCTATTCTGATTGCCGGATTCAGGAAAATTGCTTTATTGAGCTGATTTTGTTCAAAACATGACTCTGATAGACGGATCTGTATTATATATAATATAAATATATATATATATAAATGAAGTAGTATGCATTCCGAGATGATAATGAAGAAAGAAGGTTCGTCGGAAAAATCGAGTTTTACTCGTGAATTTTCAAGTTGGTCACACCAACCCGTCGTCAGACGAAATGAACAGAGGAGAAATGAAATGGTCAGATGACCAGTTTGTGCTACAGGACAGACAAGGACAAAACAACCAACTGGGGTGTGAGGAATGGCCACATAATTGGATTGGAGCCGGTTAGGGGGGGCTGTTAGGGCTCCCTGTGTCGGAGGCGAAGGGGATGGTGACTGAATGCGACTGCAGACGGTAAACATAATGGTCGTCGATGCGGGATGGGGGCAGAGGTAAGTGCACCGATGCCATGTCAGGGGAGGGGGTGACTAGACAGTGAGATTCAACATGGCCCAGAAAAGATTAGCGGTCCTGGTTAGGTTGTGGGCGTAAGTCAGTGAGCCGGGCACGCAAGCCTTCGTATTGAGAGTCCAGATCGATATGGCGGTTGATGCTGTTTGTGTTGGAGTGCCAAGCTTCGAGGAATTCTCGTGCCTGCTTGGTGTTAGCCATGGCGACCACTTCGGTTGCGTTCCAATTGAAGCGGTGGTCACAGTCCACGGCGTGCGCAAACACGAGGGACAAGGGATCACGTCGGCGGATGACCAATTTATGTTCGTTTATGCGGGTCCCAAGTTGTCGACCCGTGTGGCCTACGTATGCGCTAGAGCAATTTTCACACAGACTGCGGTAAATAACATTCGTTTGCTGCTCTTTTACTGTGGGGTCTTTGACTCGCGATAGTGCTGCGCGCAGGGAGGACGCCGGTTTGTGAGCGATGGAGATACCAAACAAATTTAATTGTCTGGCGATCGCTTCGGAAATTCCCTGCATGTAGGGTAGACAGTAGAATTTCCGCGAAACTGTTTCTCCATTAGACTCGACGCTTTGTGGTTGTCTCTTGCGTCTGAGGCAGTTTTTTACAAAGCTGACCGGGTATCTATTGAGTCGGAATAAGCAATACAAGTAAGCAAGTTCCTTCTTAAGAAGGTCGTCACTGCTACAGTAGCGAAAAGCCCGATGAAAAAGCGTTCGGACGCAACTCCTTTTGTGGTTAGCTGGATGGTTGCTGTCATAGTTAAGTATGATGTCAGCATTTGAGCCTTTGCGGTGCACGCTTGTTGTCAACTCACCATTCTCCAGTTTTTGAATACTCACGTCAAGAAACGGGAGTATATTTCTCGTTGCCTCTTCGCGAGTAAATTGGGTAGCTGGGAAAATATTATTTAGACTCTGATGCAGCTGCTCAACCTCACAGGTTTTCATGATAAGAAAGGTATCATCTACATATCGGAGCCACAATTTTGGCTTGAAAGTTCGCATTACCTCCTCCTCTAATTGTTGTAATACGAGTTCCGCGAGGAGACCCGATATCGGCGAGCCCATTGGAGTGCCCTTAACCTGTTGATAATATTTCCCATCGAATTGACAATAGTTCTTCAGACAGATTTTAAGCATATCTAGAACGTGTTGCAATGGCATATCGACAGGATTGTCTTGTAGGCGTCGAGCTACACTCTCAATTGCCAGGTCATGCGGTATTGAGGAAAATAAGGCAACTACATCGAATGATAGCATGCATTCATCAGGACTTACATTGACGCCTTGGATCTGCTGAAGGAAGGCCTGGGAATTTTTGACGCTATATTGCGATCCATCAGTCAGATGCTTCAGATACATGTATAACCATTTGGCAAGGTTGTACGTGGGCGTTCCAATGAGTGGTACTATGATTCTCAGTGGTGCTTCGGCTTTGTGCACCTTTGGAAGGCCATACGCATGTGCGATACGGGGATCACTGAGAATCATACATTTGGAATCAGCAGGACTTATGAGCTTCAGTCGGGTGAGCTCATTCACTTTCTTCTTCAGGGCTGCGGCCTGCTTTTTTGTTGGGTCTGCAGCGATTGATGTGTAGGGGTCTTGATCGTTAAAGATTCGATTAGCTTTGTTGATGTAATCAACCTTTTCCATAATGACAGTCGCGCCAC
Organism: Schistocephalus solidus; assembly: GCA_017591395.1. Lineage (NCBI taxonomy): Eukaryota > Metazoa > Platyhelminthes > Cestoda > Diphyllobothriidea > Diphyllobothriidae > Schistocephalus > Schistocephalus solidus. The sequence goes on along the minus strand of WEDG01001199.1, from coordinate 35,431 downwards.
CTTTGTCGGCCGGCACAATAACTATGCTGTCTTCAGAGACCGTAGTCCTTTTTCTTCGTCAATCGATAACACTTGGCGGTGTTTCCTTTGCCGAAGGAGGCCCGTGGCGCAGCTGCGTATGTCTGCGCGCGTGTCTTCAGGGACAGCAGAGGTCAGTAGGAGGGATTCGAGGCTCGCGAGGAAGTTAGTAGGGGCGGCATCGGTATGGCTGAATTGTGTTCCTTTAGATAGTAAGCTGAATTCAGCGGGTGTGAGACTCCTTTTCGAGAGGTTAACGACTCTCGTAGACATGTTGTTCTCGATGGTAGGACGGAGAAGGGATTGCAGTTTCATCTGAAGTTCGATCCGTTTCTTTAGCCTGGCGTCTATGGTAGTGGTATTTATTCGTTGTTGCACCTCACCAAGTACACCTTCAGGTAGTAAGGAAAAGCACCGGCTTCTAAGATCGGATATTGTTGCTTCGAATCTGTCAAGACGATGAGGGACATCTGATATAATGGCTCTCAGGACCTGAAATCCATACTTCCAAGCAGGTAGTTTTCCGGTATCATTCGGCAGCGTAGGCTTGAAGCGAAGAGACTTAGGTAGGATACCATGATCCCGACAGCGGTGGAGAAACGTTAGCTGCTCGAAAGTTGCCGCCTGTCTCTGTGCGAATTTCTCCCAACGTCTGGTTAGAATAAGCGTTTGACGCCCAAAAATATGTTGAAAAACTGAGGTAGTATGCATTCCGAGATGATAATGAAGAAAGAAGGTTCGTCGGAAAAATCGAGTTTTACTCGTGAATTTTCAAGTTGGTCACACCAACCCGTCGTCAGACGAAATGAACAGAGGAGAAATGAAATGGTCAGATGACCAGTTTGTGCTACAGGACAGACAAGGACAAAACAACCAACTGGGGTGTGAGGAATGGCCACATTATTTGATTGGAGCCGGTTAGGGGGGGGGGCTGTTAGGGCTCCCTGTGTCGGAGGCGAAGGGGGATGGTGACTGAATGCGACTGCAGACGGTAAACATAATGGTCGTCGATGCGGGATGGGGGCAGAGGTAAGTGCCATGTCAGGGGAGGGGGTGACTAGACAGTGAGATTCAACATGGCACAGAAAAGACTAGCGGTCCTGGTTAGGTTGTGGGCGTAAGTCAGTGAGCCGGGCACGCAAGCCTTCGTATTGAGAGTCCAGATCGATATGGCGGTTGATGCTGTTTGTGTTGGAGTGCCAAGCTTCGAGGAATTCTCGTGCCTGCTTGTTGTTAGCCATGGCGACCACTTCGGTTGCGTTCCAATTGAAGCGGTGGTCACAGTCCACGGCGTGCGCAAACACGAGGGACAAGGGATCACGTCGGCGGATGACCAATTTATGTTCGTTTATGCGGGTCCCAAGTTGTCGACCCGTGTGGCCTACGTATGCGCTAGAGCAATTTTCACACAAGACTGCGGTAAATAACATTCGTTTGCTGCTCTTTTACTGTGGGGTCTTTGACTCGCGATAGTGCTGCGCGCAGGGAGGACGCCGGTTTGTGAGCGATGGAGATACCAAACAAATTTAATTGTCTGGCGATCGCTTCGGAAATTCCCTGCATGTAGGGTAGACAGTAGAATTTCCGCGAAACTGTTTCTCCATTAGACTCGACGCTTTGTGGTTGTCTCTTGCGTCTGAGGCAGTTTTTTACAAAGCTGACCGGGTATCTATTGAGTCGGAATAAGCAATACAAGTAAGCAAGTTCCTTCTTAAGAAGGTCGTCACTGCTACAGTAGCGAAAAGCCCGATGAAAAAGCGTTCGGACGCAACTCCTTTTGTGGTTAGCTGGATGGTTGCTGTCATAGTTAAGTATGATGTCAGCATTTGAGCCTTTGCGGTGCACGCTTGTTGTCAACTCACCATTCTCCAGTTTTTGAATACTCACGTCAAGAAACGGGAGTATATTTCTCGTTGCCTCTTCGCGAGTAAATTGGGTAGCTGGGAAAATATTATTTAGACTCTGATGCAGCTGCTCAACCTCACAGGTTTTCATGATAAGAAAGGTATCATCTACATATCGGAGCCACAATTTTGGCTTGAAAGTTCGCATTACCTCCTCCTCTAATTGTTGTAATACGAGTTCCGCGAGGAGACCCGATATCGGCGAGCCCATTGGAGTGCCCTTAACCTGTTGATAATATTTCCCATCGAATTGACAATAGTTCTTCAGACAGATTTTAAGCATATCTAGAACGTGTTGCAATGGCATATCGACAGGATTGTCTTGTAGGCGTTGAGCTACACTCTCAATTGCCAGGTCATGCGGTATTGAGGAAAATAAGGCAACTACATCGAATGATAGCATGCATTCATCAGGACTTACATTGACGCCTTGGATCTGCTGAAGGAAGGCCTGGGAATTTTTGACGCTATATTGCGATCCATCAGTCAGATGCTTCAGATACATGTATAACCATTTGGCAAGGTTGTACGTGGGCGTTCCAATGAGTGGTACTATGATTCTCAGTGGTGCTTCGGCTTTGTGCACCTTTGGAAGGCCATACGCATGTGCGATACGGGGATCACTGAGAATCATACATTTGGAATCAGCAGGACTTATGAGCTTCAGTCGGGTGAGCTCATTCACGTTCTTCTTCAGGGCTGCGGCCTGCTTTTTTGTTGGGTCTGCAGCGATTGATGTGTAGGGGTCTTGATCGTTAAAGATTCGATTAGCTTTGTTGATGTAATCAACCTTTTCCATAATGACAGTCGCGCCACCTTTGTCGGCCGGCACAATAACTATGCTGTCATCAGTCTTCAGAGACCGTAGTCCTTTTTCTTCGTCAATCGATAACACTTGGCGGTGTTTCCTTTGCCGAAGGAGGCCCGTGGCGCAGCTGCGTATGTCTGCGCGCGTGTCTTCAGGGACAGCAGAGGTCAGTAGGAGGGATTCGAGGCTCGCGAGGAAGTTAGTAGGGGCGGCATCGGTATGGCTGAATTGTGTTCCTTTAGATAGTAAGCTGAATTCAGCGGGTGTGAGACTCCTTTTCGAGAGGTTAACGACTCTCGTAGACATGTTGTTCTCGATGGTAGGACGGAGAAGGGATTGCAGTTTCATCTGAAGTTCGATCCGTTTCTTTAGCCTGGCGTCTATGGTAGTGGTATTTATTCGTTGTTGCACCTCACCAAGTACACCTTCAGGTAGTAAGGAAAAGCACCGGCTTCTAAGATCGGATATTGTTGCTTCGAATCTGTCAAGACGATGAGGGACATCTGATATAATGGCTCTCAGGACCTGAAATCCATACTTCCAAGCAGGTAGTTTTCCGGTATCATTCGGCAGCGTAGGCTTGAAGCGAAGAGACTTAGGTAGGATACCATGATCCCGACAGCGGTGGAGAAACGTTAGCTGCTCGAAAGTTGCCGCCTGTCTCTGTGCGAATTTCTCCCAACGTCTGGTTAGAATAAGCGTTTGACGCCCAAAAATATGTTGAAAAACTGAGGTAGTATGCATTCCGAGATGATAATGAAGAAAGAAGGTTCGTCGGAAAAATCGAGTCTTACTCGTGAATTTTCAAGTTGGTCACACCAACCCGTCGTCAGACGAAATGAACAGAGGAGAAATGAAATGGTCAGATGACCAGTTTGTGCTACAGGACAGACAAGGACAAAACAACCAACTGGGGTGTGAGGAATGGCCACATTATTTGATTGGAGCCGGTTAGGGGAAGGGGGGGCTGTTAGGGCTCCCTGTGTCGGAGGCGAAGGGGGATGGTGACTGAATGCGACTGCAGACGGTAAACATAATGGTCGTCGATGCGGGATGGGGGCAGAGGTAAGTGCACCGATGTTGGAGGTGTTAATAGTTTCAACTGTTGTTTGCCATGTCAGGGGAGGGGTGGCTAGACAGTGAGATTCAACATGGTCCATCAACATGTCCCCATCCCGCATCGATGACCATTAAGTTTACCTTCGTCATGGTCGACGCAAACACTTGAGGCATACCCGACGTGCCGGCTTCCATACTTTCACTGCCTACCCGGTTGCATAGCAAACAACCTGAACCTCCGAAAAGAGTTTCACATTAAAAAGATACCATGAGTTGACAAATTACTTTCATGAGTTGCATTCTCGACCACGTGCGCCGCCAAAATGGGAGTCTAGGGTGCTTTGATAATTTTGCTGATCAAATGTCTTCTTAAGTTACAATTATGGTTCAATCTTCTTAGCTGAAGAAAAGTATTTCACAGTTCAAAACCACGCGCGGTCCTTGTGTAAGTGCAAGTAACCAGGACCTAAAGTTGACCATAAGGAACGATCAGGTTATACAGTTGTCACTGTTGACTTGCGCTACGATTGTCAGGGACTGACTCAATCTCCACATCTCTGGAAAAATCTCATGGCGACATGCCAAATAGCTACTACGCGCATTATGGTCCTTACACGATATCAATCCATCTTGTCGGTTTTCTTTTTGATCTAAGATTCGATATCCGGCATTCGTAAACCATGGTCTGCAAACACATTAACTACTAAATCTGTGTCATTATAAATCGGGAATGTACTTTGGTAAGAGCCAAAAGTAAGTCACGACGCCCAGTTGTTAATTTGTACTTCCTGTTTTTTTTGGCTGGCACCAGCGTTTACAGCACCGGGTGACCACTGGCTAGGGCCGTAGCAGTCCTCGTTCAGCTGGCGTCACAGTTCGGAATACCATTGTGCATTGAGCTCCAGGTCTGGCGTAAACACATCTGAACAATTTTTATAGTTTGTCCCTATGGGGGCGAGAAAATTTCGGACAGGGACACGGAGAGATGACCTCGAGATCGGACGTGACTTCGAGTTGCAGGAGTATGTGCCATAACCGTTCAAAAATGCCAGCTTTTCTCGCATTACCAGTACTAGTTGCCCCTGACTGGCCATGAGCTGGCACGCTGAAGAAATTTTAAATAAACCGAAGTAACCCTAATTTTTGATCTTTATGGAGTCAACGAGGTTTAGAGCCCAGGTTTGGCTCCTATAAGGTAGAATGGCTCTACTCATAGGTGTCAGTGCCATTCTTGCCACACTTTGATTCGCTTGTACTACAGGCTGATCCAGAAGGCCGAAAACCTCCACCAACTCTAGTTTTACAAGTCAGGTGAAATTTAACATTTTTTTACGGTTCGAAAGTGTTACTCGACACTTGCAGATCCTCGGTGATCAGTAGCTGACCGAATTTCTGTGCCAACAGTTTATGTAGCGAAGGAAACTTTTGAGATTCCTTCAAGGACATCCCATTTGGAGGGATATATTTGGCACCTTCGAAGCACAAGACGGTAAGTTCCTACCATACCTGGAGACCTAAGTTGTAGAGGTCAGCTGACATAACTATCAAGCCTTACAAGATAAATGGAAAAAAAGACGCAAAGATCGCAGATGTCACTGTTGATGGTAAATTGCTCGTTTATTTCACCCTACTTGGAAAATTCTGACCATGTGGTTGAGGGCAAATTCATGAGTTTCGAGAACGTACTACCGTCAGGAGTACGCTTCTGGAAAATCAGCTAGAATGATACTGCAGAATCAGGGAAACAAACAAACTTCTTCCGTTGTTATTTATCTCAAAATTAGCACTGTGGTAGTACGTGGTTCACAAGGACAGCAAATTTTCGAAAGCCGCTTGGATGATTTTTTAAATTTTTCATGCAGTCCTTAGAGAGCAAAAAAACGAAGCAGTAAAATATTAATGGAAACGTTCGCATTGCTTTTAGTTGCATTGATATCTCTGCACTTGACTTATCCTCTCTTCTGCTCTTTTCCTAAATGAAATGCATATTAATTTTCGTCTTATATTCTTCAATAAGCTCTAGCGCAAAGATTAAAAAAATATAAAATGAAATTCAATAAGTACGTTGCATGCTTGATAGAGAGTGTTAGGCAGTTACGGTTTTATCCTGGAATTTTGAATTTTGGAATGAAATTCCACAACGACAGCATAAGTTTGAAATTAAGACAAGAGAATATAAAAGGACTTTATAAAATAATTTTAAAATGAACATCTGCCTGCTTCATCTTTGGCATCAAACACCCCTTATAATATGTGCTCACTACTGTTGCAGTCCTCCGCTTCAGGTAATCACTCATCCCTTATTTTGTATTTTTATAAACAACCACAGATGTTTGATTTTAATCATGATATTTTTGTTTATTATGATGCTTAACGAATGTAGTTCGCGAATACACCTTACAAGCTTAACCCCCAACGAGGTCCTCTGACCACATACCTTCAGATTTGTGCCTACTAGTCTTCAGTTTTTTTTCCGGTATTTCCTATCACTTTGTCTTGAAACGGAAGCTACTTTTAAACTCCCGGTCAGGACTTGTGGCTGATGACCACTTATTAATTCTGAATTTACAACAGGTAAAAGCTTGACGACAGAGGAAGGTGCTGTTCTAGTCTCACACTTATTGGATTTCTCCATAAGTTCCTGCAGTTTTCAATTATTCAAAATTTTATCACGCTATTATATATCATTAAAATAAACATATATAATTCTTTCACTTTCCCCGCAGTTATCAATCATGCATTCTCCTGCGATGTCGATATATTGTTAAAATGCCGCATCTTCAATCTCTGACCGAGTCACAAATTGTTTGATGGGGTCTACACAGAGTAAAGCATTGAAACGATCGGTTCAGAGCACCGAGCGTCTATCGCACCGAACTCGCTTTCGCTGAAACGGGCAAACCATTGCTGTTCATTTGGCAATAGCCTCCTCTCCATACACAGCAGATATGTTTATCGTGACCTCAACGGTTTTGACCCCTCTATCAAACTTAAATACAAGATGTCTGAAATGTTCATTTTTCTTGACCTGTTATTCAATTTTATTTGGGATTTAAATAATCAAAAACTTCTTCAAATAAGACATTCGAAGATAGACATCCCAAGAAGAAAAGTTGAAGTCGAATACGATGAATGGGAAAAGGAGCTTTATCGCGAAACTTTGTGACACCAGTTCTCCTGCTAGACGTCATACACAGAAGGAAAGCGAATAGGACAAAAATTGGTTATCATCTTAACTGCACTGAAAAAATGAATAATGGTGTGACATTTGCGCAACTGAGCGGCCGCCGTGTGCGTCGACATACCTGAAAGCGCTTGGCGAGATGAATAAAATGACATATAATATAGAAATCTTAAACCAAATATAGAATGATAAAATTTTTAATGATTTAAAACCCCGCGGATTTATAGAGCATCACAATAATTTATTCAACCTGACATGTGGAAATCAAATATTTTTCTTCTTAATAACTGGAGTGCTGCAAGGTTCCATTTTATGCCCTCACCTCTGCTCCCTTTGCATTGATGACCAACGATCGCTCAGTAACTGCCCACATGTTAAGTATCCTGACGATATTTTGTTAGCCATCCTTCTAAAAATAAGACTCCTTATCCGTTTCTGAAGGAAGTAGGGTTGAATAATGTCTTTACATGGTCCTTGGCAAATGGCCAAATCGTTTCGGTTTAAATGTCGACTAGGAAGATCTCTCATTCCTGAATCTTTTAACATTCTTCCCAATCAGGTGTCTTCGCTCTGGTATCTGGGCGTTGCCCTGTCCACAAATCTCTGATTATTCCTTCACATAGAGATTCTTTTAAATAAAATTCATAAAATTACTTATTACATTCGAAGTTTACGTTCCCATCAAACACCTCAGTGCCTAATTTGGTGATTTTAAGAGGCATGCATTCACACACACACGACGATAGTTCAACCGTAGATTTCGACGATGTCCACCGTATGCTCCAAGGAAGGGTGGTGCAGGGACGGTGACTTGCGCGTGAATTACCTTTAAGTGATAGTAGCCTTGCACTGCAGCTAACACACTCTCTCCTCCTCTTTACCTGAGCCCGGTGTCAAGAAAGAGTCAAGAAGACCGGAGGCGGGAGAGGACGCAGGTGGCTGGCGCGGCCGGGTCCCCTAAGTCCTAGCCGCCACTAGGCGTGCCACCACACCTCCCATGTTCGGCATTTGTTAGCGGAGCGCAACCCGCTTAACGGATGCCATGCCCTGATGTGGCCCCTGTGTTCGTCCAACGCCTCTACCACGTGGCCCGTTAAGGGGGCACACACACACACGACAGTTCGACCGTCGATTTCGACGAGGTCCACCGTATGCTCCACACCAGGTGGTGCAGGGACGGCAACTTGCGCGTGAATTAGTTTTAAGGTATAGTGGCCTTGCGCTGCAGCTACCGCACTCTGTCCTCATCCCCCACCTGAGCCCGGTGTCAAGACAGAGTCAAGAAGACCGGAGATGGGAGAGGGCGCAGCTGGCTGACACGGCCGGAGCTGCCCCTGTGCGTACCACCACACATGGCTCGGATCCCACAGAGTGGGAGTGCCATAAAGGCCAAATTAAGAATGAGCCATTGCAACCTGACTCTCAGTCTGCCAGTCAGCCACTACACTCAAAACACACTTCGGGTTGATCACGCGGTCCGAGTTATCCCGTCAGTTGGCAACCTTCCAAGCCATGGCTTTTAGCGCACCGTGATAGTTTAAGCGCATCAGATTGTTTATAGTGAGGAACATGCGCTGAGCTGTCAACCTCACTCGCTCCCCAACCCGACAATCAGACCACCATCCGAGCCGGTCAGTTGTCTTATGTGGGAGTGGGCGCATTGGCTGACGGGTCGGCGTACCCGTCTTCGCGCGCCACAGCACAACCTGGCCCCCATAATGCACACACCAGGATTCACTTACTCAGGGGATATGGAGGAGCCATCGCCGTCTGACTCCCAGTCCACTGGTCAGCCACACGAAGCACACAACACATACACTGGGCCGACGGCGTGGTCTGGTGTAAGCATCAGATTGGCAGCCTTCCTAGCCACGGTTTCTAGGAAATCATGATTTTATCAGGTATATTATGATGATTGTGATGGTGTAGATGGTGTGCGCTGATGTGACTTAGCCTCCGGTGGTTTACCGCAGGTTGTCGTGGAGGTGCATGTGTCCTAATAGGCCCGTGCGGTGCGTAAATGTGCGGGAGCAGTGAGGGCGGTGAAGGCGGGGGCATCGACTGTATGTCAGAGCCCCAGGCACGGGTTCACCAGCCTCCATGCGATGGATTCACAGGTGACTGACCAGACCGATGCGTGAGCTGAAGTTGCGGGCGCAGTGTGGGCAGGAGAAATCGGTGGAGACTGGGGTTGATGTTCATCATGGTAGTGGGAGTGGCAGTGGCGGTAAGAAATGCAGGAGCGGAGGGTGTGCATGGTGTATCGGTGTTGTCGGCATTGTGGTGAATTCCGCTGTCATGGATGCGCATGTGACCGAATAAGCCCATGCGATTAATTAATGCACGAGGACATTGAGGGCAGTGGAGGCGGCGATCTCTGCTGTGTGTTGGAGCTCCAGGCACTGGTTCACCAGTCTCTGTACGATGGATTTGCAAGTGACTGACCAGGCCGATGCGTGAGGTGAATGTGCGGCCGCATTGAGGACAGTTTAGGAGCGATTCCCCATCGCTGATGGTGGTGGTAGTGAAGGCGAAGGTGGTGGTGGGGGAAACAGGCGATGAGTATTGGGATGTGGTCTCTATGATGGTGGAGCAATGGAATTGATGCGAAGAGTGAGGGTGGGGAGTCTGAAGGAGGGGTGGCAGAATTTGACGTAGAAGTTGAAATTGTCGGATTGTTGGTGCATTTCGTCCGAAGATGTCCGACCAGGCCAATTCGTGCGCGGAAGATGCGTTGACAGCACGGGCATCGACGATGTTGGTCCGGGGTGCTGATGAATTTCTTGCCGCTCTTTTGGCCTTGGTGGCGGCAATCCGGTTGGCTTCATAGATTGCTGAGCCAGTCTTCACGGATCTTCTCCATGCCGGTCTATCGTGGGCGAATCCCTTCCAGGTCACTGGGTTGATTTGCAGTTGCTTCAGCGATTTCTTCAAAGTGTCCTTGTAGCGTCATTTTTGACCTCCCTGTCAGCGAGCACCTCTAGCGACATCTCCGTAGAAAAGTCTTTTGGGTAGTAAATCGTCGTCCATTCTTACCAGGTGGCCACTCCATCGCAGATGCACTTGCCTCAGCATGACGTGGATGCTGAGGATTCCGGTCCGCTCCAGGACTTCCATGTCCGGGATCCTGTCTTGCCATCTCAGCTTCAGTATTCTGCGGAGGTAGCTGAGATGGAAGTGATTCAGCTTCCTGGCTTGGTTTGAGTAGACGTTCCAGGTCTTCGCTCTGTAAAGGAGTGTCGTCAAGACGACGGCCTTGAACATCTTCAGTTTGGTGTTCAGGTGAATACCGTGGAGATTCCACACGGAGGCCTGCAGCCGGCCGAAGGCCTGACTAGCTTTGGAGATCCGTTTGGCAACTCGTCATCGATTCTCGTGTTGCGTGACAGCGTGCTTTCTAGATAAGCGAAGGTTTCCATGTTTTTGAGTTGAGCACCGTTGACATTGATTCGGGGAGCATTGCATTCCGCGCTGGGTGGCGGCTGGTGCATGACAACCGTTTTGGCTGTACTTATTGTTAATCCCAAATCGGCGCAGCCAGCAGCGAAGAGGTCCATACTCCTTTGCATGTCCTCCTCCGTCACGGTCTTAAGGGCGCAGTCGTCCGCGAAGAGCAAGTCATGGACTGTAGTCGTAGAGACGCGCGTTGGAGCCTGCATACGCCGACTGTTGAGAAGGTGCCCGTCAGTTCTGTAGGCGATGCAGATCCCAGGCTGCTCATCACGGTAGGCGTCCATCAGCATAGCCGTGAACATGAGACTGAAGAGGGTGGGGCCGAGTACGCAGCCCTGTTTCACTCCGTTGGTCACTGCGAATGCTTCGGATACCGTCCCGTTGTCAGTGACGCACGCCGTCATCACCTCATGAAGCTGACGCACCATGTGCGTGAACCACTCAGGACAGCCGAATTTCTCCATAACTTTCCACAGTCCGTCGCGATTCACCGTGTCAAAGGCTTTCGTCAGATCCACGAAGGTAAAGTATAGGTGAGTTCGCATCCCCTGACACTTCTCTTGTAGCTGGCGGGCGGCAAATATCATGTCGGTTGTTCCATGGTGTCGGCGGAAGCCACATTGGTCGCGTCTTTGAAATCCTGAGGAACTTGTCCTTGGCGCCACATCTCCTGGAAGAGTTTTGTGAGTTCTGCCATCAGCCGGGGCCCACCGTTCTCGTAGACTTCCGGTGGGATTGCGTCGGATCCCGGTGCTTTACCGCTGGAAATCTGCTGCACGGCCTGGACAGTTTCTGGTAGGGAAGGCGGCAGATCCAGGTCATTGTTCGTGTCCACTTGAGGGAGCAGGTCAAGGGCAGCATCGGAGATGGCTGATGAGCAATTAAGGACACTTCTGAAGTGCTCAGCCGAACGCTTCAGAATTTGCGATTTCTCTGTCAGCAATGTTGTGCCGTCAGAGCTGAGCAGCGGTGCGGTCCCTTTGATACACGGACCGTAGATAGCCTTGATGGCTTTGAAAAAGTGCTTCATTTCATTTCGGTCCGCATACCCCTGGATTTCCTCAGCCTTTCAGATCATCCAGGCATCCTGCATCTCCCGCAGCCGTTGCCTTACAAGGCACCGGCATCTGAAGAAGGCTGCTTTGGTGGCGTCAGTCCGAAGGTCCATGTAGGCTTTGTGTAGTCCATTCTTCTCTGCGAGTAAGTTACTGATGTCGGCGTCATTGTTTTCAAACCAATCTAGGTTTTCATGGCGTGCGCGTCCGAGGACTTCGAGGGCGGTGGACTGGATGACATTTCGCAGTTGGCACCATTGTATTTCCACGGTGCCGCTTTTGTCTGGAGAATGCAGGTTCCCAAGTTTCTCGGAAATTTGGTTGCTTAAATCAAAACAGTGAGCAGGAAAATTTAATAAAAGAGTATTTAACTTACATGGCGGCCTCTTACCTTGGGGCCTTCGTCGGGGTTGCAGTCGGAGCCTCATCTGGGAGATGACGAGGCGGTGATCTGTCCAACCATTGGCATCGCGGATCACCTTGGTTACCAACACGTCCTGTCGATCTCGCCTCCGGACGAGAACATAGTCCAGCAGCTGCCAGCGCCGCGACCGAGGGTGCATCCACGTGACCTTCTCCCGCGTCGGAAGGCGGAAGAAAGTGTTGGTCAGCAGGAGACGGTGTTCCGCCCACGTTCGCAGAAGAAGGAGGCCGTTATCGTTACAGCTACCAAGACCGTGGGGACCCAGCACTCCCTGCCAGGCAGCGTGGTCCGTCCCGACGCGGGCGTTGAAGTCACCAAGGAAAATTAACTTGTCCTCTTTCGGGACAGTCGCCAGCAGGGCGTGCAGATCCTCGTAGAATTTGTCCTTCGCCGCGTCAGAGCTAGTCATTTGGGGAGCGTAGGCGCTGATGATGGTGGCGAACTGGTCTCCCCGAAGAGGCAGGCGGAGGCACATCAGGCGATCATTGATACCCTGCGGCATACAGGGCAGACGTCCAACGATGTCTTTCCGGATGGCAAAAGCAACACTAGCGTCGCGTCGCTCAGCCTTTGGCCAGCCGCTCCAGAAGAAGGTGTAGCCAGCACCCACCTCCTCCAGCTGACCCTGCTCAGAGAATCGGGTCTCGCTGAGAGCAGCAATTTCCACCTTGTAACGCACCAGTTCCCGAGCGACTAGTGCCATCCTCCGTTCCGGCCGGTTGCTCCTAAGATTGTCTAAAAGGGAACGAAAATTCCAGGCTGCTAGTGTGAGTGAACTCACCCAAGCAGCCTGGAGGGTATGGCGATTGGAATGGGGACGAGGGGTATTGTTGTTTGTTTGAGTTTTACGACCGCGTATTTTGCGGTCTGCGAGCCGCGGCCAGCTGCAGAAGACGTGATAACCAGCATTTGTTTGGGCACATTTTCTAGCCCATTCCTCCGCGATGAGGCAAGCAGTGATGTCCCTAAATAGGGCTGCTCGGACATCCCAGACGGCTGCCGAAGTCCACTATGGGTCATGGTTTTGTTTTAGTGGGAGAACGACCCGAATTAGCCTGGGCCGCCTATGGGGTTGTTGTCGCCCCCACCGTAGGACTTTTTGAGAGGGGGAGGTGGGAAGTTCAGGAGTCAGACATAACGGGCGTGGAGGCACACACAACACCGGAGACCCTCACCTGGTTTAGCTCGCCCGTCATGACGGTTGCCCGGGGTGTGGCCGCAGGGAAGAACCCAACTTCGATGAGCCACCGGTGAGAGTTGGGTACCAGTTAGAGGCGGCCACAGAAGCATTCACCACCTGTACGAGACAAATGGAGCAACCAAATGCTATCTGTGTTGTGCTACCCCTTACTAGTAAACCTACACCCCCACACACACACACGATAGTTCGACCGTCGATTTCGACGATGTCCACCGTGTGCTCCATGGGATAAGTGGAGCAGAGACGGTGACTTGCGCGTGATTTAGTTTAAAGTGATAGTAGACTTGCGTGCATCTACCGCACTCTCTCCTCCTCCCCCACCTGAGCCCGGTGTCAAGACAGAGTCAAGAAGACCGGAGGCGGGAGAGGACGCATGTGGCTGGCGCGGCTGGGTCCCCTAAGCCCTAGCCGCTCCTTGGTGTGCCACAACACCTCTATGTTCGGCATTTTTATGGGAGCGTAACCCGAATGACGCCTGCCGTGCCCTAATGTGGCCCCCATGTTGGTCCAACGCATCTTCCACGTGGCCCGTTTAGGGGGCACGGTAGATGCACACACACATACACACTTTTCATTATTCTCTAGTTATTTTTTTGCTGTTTCTGAATAAAGATGGCTCAATGGCCAATCAATACATTCGTCGAATTCTGGATCGTTTTGGCCATACTAGCCCTGGATTGCTTGCTACGAAGTCCTTCCGCTTCATGCGTCGTGGCTTCTGTTATACCTCTTATGTACACCAAGAGATCAAGAATTCGTATTGCATTAGGTGGCCCAATGCACCTGTAAAGCCATTGGAATTCTAAAACTGAGATTCTAGTTTTCCCTATCGTAGCCCTTCAGTATTAAAACAAACTCAATTAATTGCCCATCCTGCATTAGTTTGTTTTAGTCGCCCAAAGTGAATGAAGGACGATTTTGATGCAAATTTCGGAAGGATACTTTTAAAAATGGTATTTCCCTCCCTTAATCCTCTCGCTTTCACCTATAGATTTAAAACCCTCCATTGTCTACAGCACTGCGCTCACTAGAAAAGTGTAGGAATTTTGACTCGTTACTTTCTGCAAGGACCGCTTACGAGCAAGCATTTTGCGCACTAAACTGCTGCTAGCGTCCACTCAGACCTTTACAAGAGTCCGCCGAAAGCGTGAAGAATTATTTTTAGAAGAGGAACTACGTGCCCCAGTCAGAATTTTCCACTTGGTGCGGCAAGACATTTTTCTCTTGCAGCATTCGTTGTGCAGGCCAAATAAATTAATCAGGAAACCGATAACCCCGCGTTCGGTCCCACCTGAGAAAACAAAGAATTCATTTTGTACCCGCTTATGGGAGTTATCTTGCGGTTAATAAAAAGATTTAAATTTTTCTGGAACTGTCGACTGAGCAGTAGATAATATTTCAAAAATACTCTCATGGACAATGAAAAAGTAAACCATTTTTACTCGGGTGACGAGGACTGAGCCACCTCAGCTCCAATTTGGCGTTCAGAATAGACTGACGAGTACCATATGCGTCAGCAGTTTCTATCCGGCACCGTGGGGGTAGTGATTGTATTTACGCTCTACTGATTCCTGGGCTGCGCAAGCCGAGTAATAGTTAAATGTCAATCACCATATACAACCGAGTAAATTACAAATCGAAAGTAGACCATTGAGGACTAAACAACCGACAAGTACTTAAAAATGCTTTCATGTGACATTTTGTGAACTCAAAAGAAATAGGTGCACTCGGTGGATTAAGAAATTTGTTCACCTAATGTTTTAGCTTCATGCTAAAACCCATTGTCAGTGGCTTTGGATGAGGTTCTTCGTCTCCCCCACTGCTTCCATCTGATTGAGGACCGATTCCACTGTATTGCAGGCTTCGTTCCGTGAACCTGCACTTGCGCCTTCGTCAATTACTTTGCCGAACAGTCGTGTGCATCAGTATAAAGTTTTTAATGACGTTTGATCAGGCAGCTTGCAGATGTTGTATCGCATGTCACTTCCTGTTCGCGGGGTTATTCAACAACCTTCTGCTGAAGCATTTATGCACAGTTCTCTCTCATCAACTCGCAAAATCTGGTCTTCTTTTGGATCAAACTTTTGACGGTGTCTGCGCGAACCCTCACGTGTCGATCTTGAAAAAAATAGGGATAATTAGTCACACGTGTTGAATGACCCTTTGTCTCGCCTGCTCTGCGGTTACCGGGGCTTGTATGAAACACATTTCAACAGCACTTTATTATGCAGACACCTGTGCAGAAACCAAATTTACGCACAAATAGAGGCTTCTCGAAAGGCAAGCGTTTCACATCGTTGGATCGATTGGAGCGCGTTGGGACGAAAAATGAATCCGAAACGTCAGGCAAAGAAGGTTCTACCTCCCATGGTCACGTCTTCTTCTTTTCAAATACTTCCAAGGACTGGAATTTTCGTTTGTATCGACAATTTTACAAAATGTCATCCTCAAAAAGCACTTAAGGCGGGTTACATGTTTGCTGAATTGTGCCTTTTCGGCGTCTGCAACTGCCCGTGACATTTTGGCCGGTGGCGGGATATCCCAAATACACTGCAGTACCCCATAGCCCGTCTGCAAATGTGACACTTGGCCTAGTCAAATACTCGTCGAGTTTTGAAGTGCAAGTCAGAGCCCGTAGAACTGTGCCTGACCACCATGGGCGCGATTGTGTCGGGAGCAGATGGAATTACTCAGCCTGTCAGGGAAGAGTTCCATCCTTCTCCTCCTCTTTATCCTCTTGGCACGGCGATGAAATTTGAGGAATTTAGCCTCTTAATTTTGCGTATATTGGGGTAGATGAATGGACCTTGGGCAAACGGGCTTTCTCCCTAACTTCCCGCGCCTACTAAGCCATGCCACCGATGTGGTGACTAATACTACAAGTATTGTGGTAGCTGACGCATGGTTCCGCCAAGTTACTGGGCCCTGCAGCTAGGGCCCAGAGCATGCCGCCCACACACACAAGCGGTCCATTTATCGCCTAGTAATGCCCAAAATTTATGCAAAAAGGCCCTCCTATCTCACCCCGTCTGCCTCAATTAAATTTATCCTTGTCTATGGGTGTTTGAATATCAGTTTTGCCCTCATTTCTCGGTACGGAAAACCTAGGATTTTTCTGTGCTCGACAAATGCTACTGTTTCGTTGTTCACCGATGGCCTTTGCCAGGTTGGCCGAAGATAATTTTGTTGGATTTGCTTATACGACCACCAGTAGCAGCAGCAGCAGCAGGGCATGGGGATATAAACGCCTAATCCCTTGCATTTATGTGGTCAGTCGAAAATCTGCACCCTAAACCAAACACTAACCCTAAATGAAACCTTAACTCTAACCCTTACCTTAACTCGTATCCTCATTTCCCAGGCAGAAGGCTCAAAGGCACCTGCCCTACGGGCGATTCTTGTTTCCATGGCCTGCTAGTGGGCATATAAGCTATCATTACCGATAAGTTTCTTCAAATCGAGAGACGACGGTTCGAAGCGCTTTCTGGGCCATAGGCTAGAAGCCCACGAAAATATTTAACCTACGGTAGGGGGTAGAAGAGGCGGGGATGTGGAGGAAACTACGGACTCCGTGCCATTTGGAAGGATGCGCCCTCTTCCACGTGGAGGTAGCTGTAATAACCTGGACAGATTAAGCCGTCACTGAATCAATGCATTCTTATCACACGCAGTAGCGTTTGCAAAGAACAACGCTGAGGATTTTAGAAAATTCTGCTGTTTGTCGGAGAAGAAGATGAGTTCAATTAACGTCGTGTCTACTCCCTTTCGAGTAAACACCTTCAGCAATTAAGTTGTTTTGATTTGGTGACTCAGTTTCATCCCCGGTGTCGCGACTGCTGTTCGTGAGAGCACATTTTTTAAAGAGCCACGTGACAGCTCTACAGCACTGCTGCTAATCGCAAAACTTTGAATTCTGCCAGTCGGTTTGTTTCACTTTTTAAACAACGGCTAGTGTGTGAAACAGAAAACTGTGGGAGGTTATTAAGAGAAATCGGACCAGCATGATTGAACGTTATTTGGGTAGACTAGCCAGTTTGGCATCGCGTTTTTACACCGAGTGACTAAGCCTATGAGAAACGCGAATCGGGGAAATCTGCGCGGAAAAGAGTCATAGTAAACTAAACGAATGGATGTTAAGATAAGGTCGTGAAACATTCTCTAGAAGCTGAACAAGTGCGAGCCCTCTTTTATTTGTAAATCTCAGCCCTAAATAATGAAATGTAGACATAAACACCTGCAAAGGGAACTCCTATTTTTGTCTAAAAGATACCGGCCTGTAGGTTTACTTATGAGTAATTCACTCGGGTTCAGATCTGACAGTTGTGACTAGTGACAAAAGTCAGGGATAACATTCCGATGTCCCATGGCTTTAACAAAAGCAATTTTTTCATCAGAAGTTTCGTCTGGTAAGAAGAGCAATCCACCTCCCTCATCCATTGATGAAAGTTTACCGATCGCTAACGGAACTCACTCGTCCCGTACTGCCTGGGGTTCACTCTCGAGCCCCGCCAACAGCCGCACGGTTGCTAGAGTCATAGGCAGATGGGCATTGATCAAACCATTGAAACACGGGCCTGTTATCAGGCCGGTTTAACTCAAACCTATTTTTCCGGGCTGACTGACATCGTAAACTACATAGAAACAATTTACCGAATGTTTACGTAGCTGTAGGATTTAGCATACTGACAGCATAGGAAAGTGTTTCATCAAGATTCTGCTGCATGTCAAAAGTCAGAGGGATTCAGCGGCCTATTAGTGGTTCCACCAGCCTTCCCCATATGCTTCCTGGTAGATGTTGCAGTTTTAATGCTTTTTATTTCTATAATTATTCTCAAGTGGCCTTACTAAGCTCCCTGTGTTTAGGGTTTCCAAACTACAAATTATAAACTGATCATTTAACGAAAAAGAATAAAATCCTTAATGCTATCAAGGACGTATCATACAGGCCTCATAAAATGGATGGGGCCGACTGGATGTAATTCATAGGGGCACTAATAAGCAGCAAATAGAATGCTATCCAAACAGACCATTTACGATTTAAAAATCTTCATAGTTTTAAAAACTTTTTAACCAAAAAGATTGTTTTCTCCAACATAAAAATTTCTAGAGGAAACAAAAGCTACTATCGAATGAATGTCAAGCAAAAATATTTTTGTGCAAGTTTTCAATGAGGGTTATCTATAAGGCATCGAAAATCAATAATACAATGCATGCTCTTTTCAGTTCGTTTTTTTACCAAATTTGAATTGCAGGCCACACAGAAGAAGTGCATTCAAAAGCCAGCATCTTGGGGCTACTGAAATACCACGGATTTAGGCTGCACGATAATCATTATTCAAATTCCTTCTGGGTAATTAATTCCATATAGGGGTTACAGGATAAACCATATTGACAGCACAGGTATTAACTAGAAACCCATACACTTGTTTCACCGATATTCTGCCCCTGTATAAACCAGCTGCGAGGGCATCGGCTCATCGGTGTGTCGACCATCATTTTCCGTGTGATTGCTTGTGTTATTTCCCGGAAAAGGCGCTTCACGACCGCGAGGCTATAAAGGCTGCCTCAGTCTCTTCTTCATGTTCGATTTCCCCTTTGTTTGCATCTAGCGCATCATCTTTCCAACATTTATAAGCCAAAATAATTCCAATCAGATCTTCGAATGGCACCAATGCATGGGTAAGCCTGTAAGGCTGTCTTCGTTGCTGCCATCAGTCCCAGCACTACCGCATGCAAAGCCTTATCCATCGTAATTGCGTGGCCAGTTCGCGCAAAGAGGCAGCTTCTTCCATCCTGTTGAATGCTTAGCTGACCACGTTACCTGCTAAACACGCATTTAAGCCTCATTTTCGCCAACTATACATGTTTTTTGCACTACATGCAAACTAATCGTCTATATTTAGGAAAGTTTTACTGTTATCATGCGTATGTTTTCTTGGCCCAGTTTAGACTTAAACCTAGCGCAAAGTTCCGAAATAATCCAACAGTGAAGGAAAGACAGGCGAATGACAAATGCCCACGGATGATTGTGCTCCGTGAGGTACTGAGGTGGGAGGCAGTTCACAGCCTTGAAAAATAATATATGCCACGAAATAAATTGTGCCGCTTGCGCATTGGCAAGGTGAAGAGGCCTGTTAGATCAATCTACCTGCAATTCAGTACTAATATTCAAACATGATTTCAGCTAAGTGATTAACAATTGTGGCCCGGAAGCCCGCCAATTGACGAAATAACCCACCCCACGCAGGACTATGATGTGAGTTGTAATTTGCTTTTTGTTAATGGGGTTTTCATGTCATTTTTCACTTAGATGGGATTGGAGACCTTTTTCCTACCGTAAAGACGAATTCCTGTGCACCTTGAAACTTGCACATAGGTAACACGTGCTCCCAGTGTGTTTAATTTCCCGGCCACTGTTCACATGCCTTGACTTTCTTTCAACTCGATGAGCGTGAGAATAGAGAGCAGAAAAGGGATGCGGTGGAAGTCCGCTCCCTAGAAAACATTTTTCTCCAACAACCAACACTACAAACAGGCAATCCCTCTCGCGTGTGCTGGAACAATCGCCAGTTGCAGGCGTAGGAATTACTTTAGGCTTCTGCTGCTGCTGGAAGAGGAATAATGTATCACAGACCTCACAGGTTAAACCTTGAATGGATAAGCCAAGAATATATTCGCATTAGCTCACAAACTCCAGCTTTATTTTACAGGGAGCTTTGAAACGAAGTGAAGTGTTACAAACGAACTGATTTCAAGGGTAAAGTTTTCTAACTCGTCATCCAATTAGTGTTTCATAATATAAGATTAGACCTGAAAACAAATGGTTTTATTTTCCCAACGAGACTAGAAGGGCTTAAGCTAAAAAAAGCCATTCAAACAAACATAAGGAATTTTGCGAAAAAAGTGATCTTGGATACTTCTAAGTTGACTGCACGACCGATGTTTCCTCCGAAGCCCGCCGTGAACCCCGATGTCAGGGAAGACGCAGGGATGAGGAATTGAGTGGGAAGTGGTTTTAAACGATAGTAAACTTGCACTTTATCTACAGCACTCCATCCTCCCACACTCACATGTGCGTGATGTCCTGGCAGAGTCAAGAATACTGGAGGCAGGGTCAGACTAAGTTGCCCAGCGAGGCGTGAGCCTGTACCTAGGCGTGCCATCACAGGCCCTATGAGCCACTCGTTATAAATAAACATATAATATAACACCTATCATGCCCTGGTTCGCTTCGCGCGTTGGTTCGGCACATCTTACGAGTGGCCCGTTATAAGAAGGTTGCACATGCTCTGCATGGAATGCAAGATCAAGTTATAGATAACCCATCAGGGTTCCAACAGTATTGTGAAGTCTTCGAAAAAATACCTGCACTTTAGTCAACAAATAAACTTACTGCATATTGTTTAACATTGGCTTTTCAAAACCACATTTCGTTCTAGTGTTTTTATTTCGAAAACCGAGCAATTATCAGCAAATACCTTTCTGACCGAAAAAAAATCATTAGATTTATTCGCCAGTTTTCAGGTGGCATATAAATCATCTGGGTATTTTATATTTCTAGACCTCGGATTTTCATAAAAAGCGTATGAAATCATGTCAGAACTGAGGCTTTCAGTGGGATTTTATAAAACTGAACCAGTTTTCTGTGATAATCCTAGGCTCTAGCATATGCTGGTTGGTCAGCTTCTTTAGTCCCTGCCGTATTAATTTCTCCTTTCCTATAGTGCATATAAGACAGCCAAGGGTTTCGGAGACCATTGAAAATCATTGAATTTAAAAAACAAAGCCCTATTCCGAAAGAATTAAATTTCATCTGCAAGTTATTTATTAGTTTTCTGATGTTCCAAATATGAATTACGACTGTTCAATAGGCTGCCGTAATGAGAGTTATAAATTCAATGGGTGAGTGTATCCCAATGCCTTCCATAGTCAATGATGGTCCTGATTTGGTTACTTATTTCTTGTGTGAGTCATTAAGCACTGTCTAAAAGTCGTTTGCTTGATCCATGGCCTGTTTTTTAAAGGTAAATATTTACGATCGGGGAAGTCACACGCCGCAGCCGAAGTTCGCAGGGGTTTGGCTGTTCGCAGGCAGCCAGCACAAAGCTACGTTGGTCGAAGACAGTTCGACAAGGCTGCTGACAGCCAAGCCGCTTGAAACTTTCTCTTTGTAGGTCCTTGATTTCCACCTCGCCGAAGTCAAAACCTCAGACAGGCATGCTGCCATGACTCTTCACTTATAAGCGATTTGTCTCTCCACAACGCTGTATGTTATCGGTGCATGTTCCTTCAGCCAGAAGAAGTGGGCGCCGCCTGCGACTGTCTGGCCGCCAGACTCGCCCACGCGAAAAGCAAACGATAGCAAGACTGTGTGAATGACTTATGCGAAAGCAAATAATTAATAGCTTGTCAGCACTAGCGTTGATAGTCCATGCAGCAAACCTGGTAATCTGCTAAATTTTCAACTACGGTTTCGCGTTGAACCTGCCCGTCTCTGAAAATGTAATGTCGGAAATATCGAGACATCGGAAGCCGGACGAATAAATTTGAGCCTACCTGAATTCCGCTTTCTTCATCAAAACATTATTGAGTTTACAATTGCATTCAGGTGTCGGTTCTGTGTTCTAACTGTCCTTATCAGGGAATTTTCAGCTAAATCGATTGCATTACTTCCCCTAAAGTATGAAATCCTCCCTAAAATGCGTAGACAGCGCTCCACTTCAGTCATTCATACAGTACTTTCGCAGGTTTTGAGAGGATGGAGGTAGTTAGAATTAAAGCGGGAAATTGAACGACATTTAACTAATTTGGAGCAGCAAACGACTACGGAATCACCGTAAATTTTCAATACTCTGAAACGTGCTTGCCTCCTCACATATAGTTATCCTGCAGAGTCCGCTAAAAGTTCTGTGTGCAAAGAGATCACTTTTACGGTGGCTTGGCTGGGGTTTAGTCCGCTAAGCGCTGTCGGGCAATAGATAGGGGAAAAGAAACCTTCCCCTTTGAAAATAAGACGAGCTTGTGCTAAATTCTATGCTGGGTAGATATTAAAATGTCCTAACCCAAATCCTAAAACTAATCCCAACTCGGACCTTAATCCTAACTCTACTACAACACTTAACACACCTAAACATAACCTTACTACTAATGCCAACCCTTACCCTAAAATCAAGGTCAACCTCATTCCTACCCATACCTCTAGTCTCCTCGGAATGTAGCGCAGGGTCACCTGTATTGCGGGGGAGAGTTCCAATTCTCCACTCTAGCCTGCTGCTGTAGCGAAGTCCAGTAATTTGGCGTTCCTGTCCTAGTCAGTGTTTTTTAGTTGCGGAATGATTAAACCGTTTATAGACCCTGTATCTCCTTTCGAAGCCAAGTTGGCACACATTCCCGCATCCTTATCCAAAAGGGCGAGCTGGTTTGACCAACTAGCCCATTTCGTAGGCGCAAAATGGGAATTTACTGCACGGTAAAAGTTTGATGTGTTGAAGAGAGATTTTCCGAAATTTTCCTCAGACTGTAGGAGCCATCTCTGTTCAATCATAATTTCCATTTTTTCGGTAACGCGCCAGTTTATAAAATAACTATTAAATATCATGCATGAGGATAAGGAAATAACAATAATTTTCTATTTGGTCATATTTTCGATCAAAATTCAGGGGCTTGTTAGGTTCTTCATGATAAAAAAGTATAGTATGTGTTGCCTAAGATCAGGCTAGTTTTATTTTTTCTATTGTTATGGATTACTTATATGATCCGCTTAACGGGACCTGGGTAGATAAACGCTACGCCAGAGTAATAAAGTTGGCTCCGCGCATGATTACAGGTAAATATTTCCATGTCCTCACCCTAACACAAGCCCTTACCTAAACAGCAACCTACCCTAAGCACCCACCCTAATTTTTACCAAAAAACATAACCCTGACCATAAATCTATCCCTATTTTCTCTGAAATTGAGCATAAAGCCACCGGTTCAAGGTGCGGTTCCTATCCCCGTGTCCCGTTTAAGGGTCCATAAAAGTCATCTTCACCATTATTTACCAATGTGAAGCGATTTCCGGACTGAGGCCCATAAAAATGTCCCAGTTGTTCGGACCACACAGTAGGGCTGCATGCTACGGAAAGCATACATGGGAGTTTAAACCTCCTATAAAGGAAAGCCCGTGCCTCTGTTGTTGCCATTAGTCTGTTACTTTTAAAATGTGCATGCACGTTAACGCAAAAAGACAGCTTATCTGCCGTCTCAAACGTGTAGACCAACTTTCCGGATGATGGGGACGAGAGACTTGCGCTGGGAAAAACAGGGTGACTCTAGATCCCACACTACGTTTCAATGTTCGCATAGGGCCAAAATGACTAGTTGGAAGTCGACAGGTAACAAAAATGCATCTTAATGTGTCGGAAACTGGGACGAACCAGAACATGCTCCGTGGGATATCACCTCACAGGGTTTTTACAGTGGAACATGCTTGTCAGTCTGGAAAAAATAGTTATGCCAATCGCTGGCAACTTTCCAATCCATGACTTCCAGGTCACCACGGAAATTTAACGTGACCCAGTTTGGCCAAAGGGAGGCAGCTTCATGAAGGATGAACTCTAAACTCTGTGCTTCCCGAAGCTGTACCTGAATTAAAACAAAATATAACCAACTAGAGTGAAAGAATGGCTACAGTGAATTATCAGGCACTTCTTCTCAATACCGCGCGAAACATGAAAGTGTCGGTCCCTAAATTTGATTGACAAAACTTTTGTGTGCGGGCCTAGCTTTTGTGTTGGACTGGATGTCTGGACAGAAGTGGACTGCTTTTGAAGACTAGTCTGTATATATATGGAAGGAAGAAGATCTGAGTAGAGTAATTTTTCGCCAGGCAATGCGCCAAATTTTACTTCCAGTCTCTTTAGCAACGAGGAGAGAGAGAGAGAGAGCGATGGGAAAATGAACTGCTACTGTTTATTTATTTCCCGCTGGTATGCATGTAAGCCTCCAGGGCGCCTTAGGAGTCGCCTTTTTCGTGACGGTTGGCTGGCATGGTCAGGCTATCCTGGAGACCGAGAACGGCGCTTCAGCATACTAGTATTCCATCAATATTTAGTGAAGAGGTGGCTTGGTCGTCACTGCGGGCGCATGTATCTCCCTTCTGCTTGAATGCCGATGGCTACTTTGAGGTTCTGGATATTTTCATTTGTCACCAAATTTCCTTGAGCACGTTTGTTAGTCTGAACCTGAGTCAAAAGCTGTCCTGTTTGCTGTCCATCGGATATCGAGATATCCTGAGTGGAGATTTACTGGGCTGCCACGATCGCATCCTCTAGAGTTACTGACTGATCGAGACCAGTGTTCTTTGCAGCTTGCATCAGCTTGTAGATTGCCAAACGACGATCGAAATTCAGGCCACTGAGGAGACTGTGGAGGGGATCCGCCCAACTCTCCAGGATGGGCCTTTTCTCCAACTCAATTGTGAAGTGGCAAGTCTCCGTAGCCTGTGGGTAGCAAGTGGTTTGGATGGACGCGAATGGATTTTCACTTTCCTAGAGGGCTTGTTCATTCCTGCATTGTTGTGCTCCTTCAGCTCTATCAGATTTTTGGCCCCTCCAACCCCATTTGTTGTTGTCACCGTTAGCATCTGCATCTGGACTTGACACTTGCATAGATACGCACAGTCCTGCCGGGAGAACCAGATGGTGTCTTAGTTAATGGCCGCACTGAGACCCAGTTAAGGCTTTAACGCACACACGAGGTCTTGTCGTCATTGCCGGGTCTGCCCATGACCTCATCGCCCTCTGGAAATCTTCAAATCCAAGGGGCGGGTGGAGGAGGCAATTAAAGATTAGCCTGATGCGGTCATTCTACAGGCACTTGTGCTGCTCTCAACGCTCGAATGACAACTATCTAGCCCCGAAGCATATTCAGATTATACTGATTCGTGTCCAGCATGACAGTAGGCTACGAAGGCAAAATATTAGATGCGTAGTTTAGCTACCAGATTAATTTTCAATGCTTGCGCTATTTAATGACACTTATAGGGGCAAGGAACAGCCCCTCCAGCCTATAATGCAGCTTGTCTGCTCTTCCTGTCGAGAGCACTTTCCATCAGAAGGACAGCCGATAAACTGATCTGTGGCAAGAACTGTGTGTTCGGCACTGGCACAACTCCCCCCAATACTCTAAGAGCTAACTGGCCCATATCTTCGGAACAGTGGCTTATCGTCTATTTAACCTCACGCAGATGTTTAACAAAAAAAATCGCTTATGCCAGCCATATGGAATTAGAATAGATTCCCTATCTCATGAAACGTCAACCGCAATTTCAAAATGTTTTTTCGATTCAAACAAATTACTTAAATTAGGGCTGTAGTACTGATTAGCTTACGGCCTACTCTCAGGGTATTTCAGTTACGTCAGGAGGCTGGCATTTGAATGAAATTCTTGATGACCGCCTGCAGCAAACAGTAGTTCAAAAAATGACTACTTTATTCGCATACACGTTTCTCATTGATGTTCAATGTCCTTATAAATTAAAATATAGTGTACAGAAAACAGGGATAAAATTATTCTTTCTTGCAGTTCTTTGGTTGCAAATTACGCCTTCTTCAAATTTTGTACTTAAAGAGAGGGTATTTTTCGGCTTAAAACGACTACTTAAAGTATTGAATAATTTTGAACCCTATCGGCCGTTACAACTTTACTTCAAGCTTTTCAAACAACATACTGAATAAGTTCTCTCGAGGGGAAATCACGTAGTTTCTGTACCTAGTTCTCATAAAATTTGCCATGTATTTAAATCATACTGTATACTTTGTAGGCAAAATTAATAAATTGGCGGATTGGATGTATTACGAATGAACATAGCACGATCTTAACTATCTCATAATCAGAAACTTTTTACAAACTGATAAGTTCTTTTTCTTCAAATCTACAATTTGAAGAAGGCGAAATTGGCTACCAAATGCGCATAAGAAGGGATATTTTTGTTTATAATGTCTAAAAAATATATTGAAGTTTATAAGGGTATTAAAATCAATGAGAAAAATGAATACTACGCTAGTGGTCATTTTTTTAAAGAGTGCATTACACAGGTGGTAGGAAAGAATCTCATTCAAAAGCCGACATCCTGACATGACTGAAATACCTGTAAAGTAATCAGTACTACATGTACGTTCCCCGTATGTTTTTTGTTATGGAACTACAGCCCATTTGACATTAACATAAATATTTGCTTACTTACAACACTAGACTTCCCCCTAACCGCTCGTAAGTTTGGCAATAACAGTAAACCCTTTACATGAACTTTTACCTGCATCAACACTATACTATTCATTTTATAGTTAATTTCTTCTTTCGGATAAATAAAAGTTTTCAGTTACCCATTAATCCCTTATTAGTTGTTTGAACCTCCTATCTTGTACCCGTGTAAATTGACACTATCTCACTGCTTGTAAGCTTCAAGACACTTGGTTGTGAGTGTACTATCTATATCTTGCCGCGTGGTAGATGCGCTGGACCAACACGGGAGCCAAATCAGGGTACGGCAGGCGTTATTTAGGATGAGGAACCATAACAAATACTGAACATGGGGGTG
Source organism: Schistocephalus solidus (assembly GCA_017591395.1). Lineage (NCBI taxonomy): Eukaryota > Metazoa > Platyhelminthes > Cestoda > Diphyllobothriidea > Diphyllobothriidae > Schistocephalus > Schistocephalus solidus. Next base: position 8,744 of record WEDG01001199.1, on the reverse strand, counting down.
TGAGTAAACAACATGGGCACGCGTAGGTGCAGCCTCATGCCGCACCTTGCTCTCCCTCTCCGTGGGAGATGAGTCATATGCTCTTGAACCCGCCTCCGGTCTTCTTGACTCTGCCTTGACACGTGGCATAGGCAAGTGAGGGAAGAGACAGTGCCGTTGATGCAGTGAAAGTCTACTATCACTTAAAACTAATTTTCACACTAGTCACCGTCCCTGCAGCACCCTTCTGTGGAGCATACGGTGGACATCGTCGGATTACGACGTCAATCAAACTCTTCTCACATCATAGAAAGGTGATTTAGTCCTAACGGTTATTGACCATGTTCTTACCTAGGACAACACGAATTAAACCCACCCAAATGGTCTATGTTAGACGGGCTTAAAGCTACTTGCTCAACAGAACTCTAATAGAACTATCCGAATGGGCTATAGTTGGCGGGCGGATATATTCTGCACTGCAGCCCTTTATAAATAATTTGTTCAAATCGAAAACAAATTTCAGAATTTCAGTTGATATTTCATGAGATGGGGAAGCTACCTCATTTAGGTAAAGTCCAATGGAGGAATGGGCACCTCTATGGCTACGTCCTTCAAGACGCCGGCCGCAAGTTCCCCTCTGCATCGCCAAGAGTTTTAAGAACTGGGTAAGGTTAACCAAGTCTCTGAACACTATTTCACCAGATTTTACATCTGTACGATGTCAAGCAAACCAAATACATCGGTGGCTTACAGTAAATGTCAATTGTCTCGCCGGTTTCGATCGTTTTTCGAAAGTCATACCTCGTTTTTCGCAGTAATTAACTTTACTGCGGTTTTGTCTCGTCAACAAACCATGCGTGCATTTAAATAGCTAACTCGCGATATTCTAGATCCTGACGACTGAGGTTTATTTCTCCAGCCAGAGATCAGATTATAATTAATTTCCAGAGCCTCTGGTTTGACAAATTTGAATCAGTACAGATGTGGGAATAGAATGGGGGCAGAGACATTTGACGTTGCTTGGCCAGACATTGTACGGGCTGGTTTCGAAAATGTGGGGTCAAACGCGGGCAGAAAACAGGACTTCGAAAGCGCAAACTGATAGTATGATCTTACTCTAATTTGTACCCTAAAACTTTTGTAAAACCTAACCTACAACTAACCTTTAACCTAACCATAACCATATCTCAGCATATATAAAAGTTGTTTCGGCAGGAAGGGTGGGAATTACAAGTGTCTCCAACTTAGAAGTGTAAACAGATGGTCATATGAAATCTAAAAACCTGGCTAGAAGTCCAAGTCCATGAGAAATAAATAGGTTAAAGCGAAATTTTTAGAGCAAAAACGGGATGAAGTCATTCTTTACTTCCGCCATTCTATAAGTGCGAACACCTGACTTTTTGGCAGTCAGCCACGGAGTAAAGTTACTCTACCTCCAAAACACCGGCACTTTACTAGCATGACCGCATAACAATGTGTTTAAACGTACAAAGATATGGGCATGTGAACGACCGTGAATTTAATGCCGTCTGAATGCCCTAAAAAGGCAGTTTCGGAGGCAATTATTATGTTGCATTGGATAAAACATGCGTTGAGAAAACTTCCTCCTGAACTCTTTAGAGAAACCTTGGCCCTCTTCGTGAGACCTCAGTTGCATTATAGACTGCCAGCCTGGAAAACATGGATGAGGAAAGTTATGGACCTCCTCAAACGTGCGCACCGAAGGACAACGAAATGGTCTATAGTCTTAGATATTTCTCGTACTAGCACTGGTTATGAAAGCTTGACTTACAGTAGATGACCTAAATCAGGAAAAATGCCGAAGTTTAAGATTGATTTATAATAACTCGCTAAACGGTCCAACAATTTGCCAAAGCTTCGAAACAATAATGAACAACCTTAGATGAAGGTAAAACTTGAATCAGATGTGAAAATTAAAACTACACAATTTAAAAGATCAATTTGTTTTAAAAAGCGGTCACCTCCGAAAATTTCAAAAGCGCTGTAGCTGTGACTAATAAATATAAATGTAACTGTCAGGTTAAATCGTAAGCATATAATTTTTGTACAGTAAAAGAGTTTTCCTTTCGTCAAACTTCCTTATAGGTATTTCTGGAGGAAACTGAACGTCCACAACAAAAGTCGTCAATTAATCTGCCTAAGATCACTGTACCAAATTCTATAATAATTCACCTCTTTAAAAAGCCCAGGAATTAGATATTTCGTTGATGAATGTCTGCGTACTTTAACTTTCTCCAAGTTAAAAATGAGGAAGTTGACTGGTTTTTTGAATTGCTTGAAAGTTAGTGATAATCTGTCTGCTGCAAATCAAAGAACTCTCTTTTCTCTTCATATCGGAGTGTTTTTGCTACGTTTGTTTAATTTAAGACAGCGTTCAACGATCACAAACGCACGAAAGTGGCCGAGTATATGAGTTTGCGAAAAACTTCTCATTTTCTACCCGTTGCACTTCAAAAGTACACATTAGCAGAAACCCTATTATGCAAAGAATTACTTTTTCTCGTACTTCAAATTTAACATAGGTTCCTGTGGAAAGCTGGTTGCACAGAATTATGTTCATATTTTGTTTATGCTCTCAATTATCAGTGTTGTAAAACAAATATAGTCAAACATGTTTACTACTGTGCGTAACAAAAAAACGTCAGAAATTAACAAAAAGAATTTTTAAAACTGAAGTTGTTTCTCTTTTCTGAAAAACACAATTCAAGTTCTCACATTTGCCTTCAACTGATATTCTTCGACTTAAGGGCAGATATTCCGGTTCCATAAGAGATTTATTTGAAACCTTTGGTGCTTATAATGCTATAGTGGTTTGACTGTGGGGGTGGGGGGAGATTGAGGTCGACAGCTCAGCGCATTTTCCTCACTTTAAACAATCTGACGCGCTTAAAACTATCACGGTGTGCTAAAAACCGTGGTTTATTAAGCTGACAACTGATGGGATAAATCGGACTGCGTCGTCATCCCAGTGCGCGCGTTTGTGCGCAATGGACAACAAGAGGACTGTGAGTCCGGCTGCAATGGCCCCTACTTAATGCAGCCTTTATGGATGTCCCACTCAGTTGGGATCCAAGCCGCTATGTCTCGTGTCAAAGTATTCTTTTTTGCGGCAGACTACAGTGTGAACCTGCACCCTCTCCCATCTCCGGTTTTCTTGACTCTGTCTTGACACCGGGTCCAGATGGAGGAGCGGAACAGAGAGTGAGGTAGATGCATCGCAAGTTTATTCCCACTATAACACATCCCAAGTCACCGTCACTGCGCCACCTTGCTGTGGTGCATACGGTGGAAATCAACAGACTATGACTGTCGAACCGACTTTATTTCCCCTAACCTACAAGCGTATACTTTACAGCCTTTTATGGACACTGTGTATTATTCGTGTTCGCTTGCTGTGCCTGGGAGGATATTTTGAGTCTGCGTGCACAACTCGACTGTATGGTCATCCTAATACGGTCAGCAGCGAACGAACACGACTGGGCCTCGGAAAGTTCTTCTTCGGACAACGAGTGGCCTGACGATGGAACTGACTACCATGTGACTCGGTGACGGTCGACACCATTTTTTGGATAACGGTGGGTTATTTACAACACCAAGAAAGTCAGAAAGCCAGGCCCGTGTTTTGCTTTATTCTCGAAGATAGAAAAGGGTGCAATTCAGGATTTTTCCAAGTCAAAAAATTTATACTTTTTACACTGACAGGATTCGGCCAAAGTGTATGCGGGTGAAACCGGCAGTGAAGTCGTCCAGGGCGTTCAAGCCACTATCCACTATTGATTTCAAATTCTTAGAACCTTCGTAACAGATATGCACTATCGACTACGTAAATTCAAAGAGAAGAAAGAACGACACGTGTGATTTTGTAAGGGCCGTATCACTTCAAGTCGATCGTCGTAATCCAACGATGTTCACCGTATGCTCCACAGAAGGGCGGTGCACGGACAGTGACTTGTGCGAAAATTAGTTTTAAGTGATAGTAGACTTGCACTGCATCTACCGCACGCTCTCGTTCCTTACCCGCCTGTGCCCGGTGTCAAAACATAGTCAAGAAGGCCGCAGGTGAGGTCGGGTGCAGAGGAATAATCTCCCACAGGGCGGAAGAGCAGGGTGCGGCATGAGCCTGCACCTACGCGTGCCCATGTTGGGCAATCCACGTTCGGCATTTGTTATGGGTGCTTATCTCAAATGATAATAACGCCTGCCTTGCCCTGATTTGGCCCCCGTGTTGGCCCAGCGCATATACTACGTGGCCCATTTTAGGTCCATGTACAACTTCTCTTACCCACTGTAATGCCCCACCCGAAAAATCCCTATTACCACCGGTTCCGTTCTATACGATCCTGGGGTTCCCGGCTTTCTTGGTGATATAAATAGCCTTCTGTTTTTAAAAAGAGGCTTAGTTATTTTTTAAAACCATATTTAATAACATGCCCTTCTACAGTCAGTCTTTAAAAAGATTTTTAGATCTACTTTGCTTCCGCTCTGATAAGCTTTGCACAGCAATGATAGTTTTAAATTGCGTTGTATTGTGAATAGAGGAAATTGGAAAATTTATACTGACGGTAAACATGTAACCGTTATGGTCAAGTTACAGGGTTTTGAAGGGTACAGCCTGTAACACTGAACATATGCATATGCAAATGAAAAGTTCCGGAGGAGGAAAAATTATTGAATCCTCAGTACTGCAAACTTTGAGATACAGTTTATTCTGATATACTCTTTTTCGAGAAAAATAAATATCTGCCCCAGGTCAGTGCTAGGAACAGAAATCTTTTGATCATAATGACCCCTGAATAAGTGAAATTCTGCAGAAATCATCCAAAAATACAGTAAATCGCTGCACCAGATACTGAAAAGACAGCCTTCTCGGCAAGATCCCTTAGGAGACTCTAAATATGACAAGACTGAGACCCTGCTCTACTGCCCAAAGAACCAGCACTGCGCTCTGTCTAGCTCCTCAATCTCAGTTATACTGGTTTCATCCAAGTAAACAAACTAAGGATGTGTACCCTGTGTATAACAGTTCACATGTACATATCATTGCAGATACATCGAGTGAACACAAATGCAAATAGAAGCAGATCAGGCTTACACGTGGCAAATTGAAATGAAATTCAGAAAATAAGATCCTTCACCACTCCGTTACCAAGCCTAGATTACACGACGAAGACTCCATGGATTCGGATTTAGCAGTTAGAGTCCGCGGTCGCAATCTAATGGTTCCGTCTTATTTGTTTTCGCAGGCAGTTTGCATGCAAATTATCACACTGAAATTGCACTTTTGCAAAGAATTTGCGTCAGTATAGCTTAATCACGATATAGGTTATCTTTCATATCGTTTCTTTTGTTCGCGTGTAGTTTTGATTTTCATCCCTCTTACCTCTTCTTGCCTCTCAAGTGACCCGTATTGGCTGTACGCTCTGTTTCGTGGACAGCCTTCCCGACTAATCCTTTTTAGATAAACTTAAACTTCAAACGGCTGCCCATTTGGAAGGAATGGCCAAAATTGTGCAAATAGCTAGACTATACGATAAACATAACCTTGTCCTGTATAACCATATTCTTGTGCACTGCTATCTTTTCTGCTTTTTTCCTCGCTTGTTTAAGTGGCTTTTCTAGCGTGTATTCTAATCTAAGAAACCTAAGTTGCTCACCGCAGGAGCAAAGTACATTTGCTGACTTCTCAAAGGCCTAGGCGAGCTCTCTATTCTCTAAGCCTTTAAAGCTAAAAATTGATCAGAATTTCGAATTAATTATCAAACTAGTTGGCCTTGGACTGATCAATGTTTGCTTTGATTGTCTCCTTCTTTACAAGAAGTTTGTGGTGTTGGACTTCCACTGGCGTTACGCAGTCACGTTGATGGTTGTTATTCGCCAGTTTGTCTTCTGTTTGGGTGGGTTCGTCTCGTGGCCGTGTTCGGTGCGTTATAACCTTGTTGCTTTCGTGTTTACTTTTAGAATAAATGTGGGCCACTTCCTCCTTATTCCTGTCAGGTGATAACGAAAATGAGTTAAAATGCTGCCGCAAAAATTAGCCCTATCACTGAATCCGGTGCTATGGAATGCAAATTACCTTAAAACTCTCCATATCCGTCGTGTAAAGCATCATTAACTCTAACAATTTATTCCAACTATGGTGGTTAAAGGGCTATAACAAGACTGTTTGATGTCAGTGGCATGTCGTCTTCATTGGAATTCCGTTCCCTCCTGTATTTACGTCTTAATCCAAATTATTTACGCATCATTAAGTGCCACCTATTCGTGTGGTTTCTGGTAAACAAGTGCTGCCGCTCAGGTTCGTGGGGCCTAACCAAAGCGTTACCGCACGCGTATTTACATCAATAGTGACGTATCCAAAAGTTAGTTGTCTTTTGGCGCAAAGCCGTAAATTTTTCGTAAATAACACCTATTTTTAGTGTTCCGGACAAGGTACAAAAATGGGCTCTCCGCTTCATGAAAGTGAAGTTAATCTATTATTGTGATGGTACGGGCCTACGGCACTTTAAGATAGCATTCGCAAACGCAACTCTTAGCAGATTGAATCTGTGAAGAGGTCGGAGAAATACTCAACCCCATTCTACTGACAATAAATACAATGGAGGCGAAAGTCCACATTCCAGGTGTGTGTATAAGTGGAGAAGAAGAAGAATACAATACCACATAGAAGAGTTCTACATTGCTGTACAGCTTCGATGCTGAAAAGCCCGGACTTACCCTTAGCCTAATTGTTGAACACGAAATTATTAGTGCCGGCATATACATACATATATTCTTTCTGAAAATGCCCCATTTTCTGTAAACTCAACTGCTTAGAAACATTTATGATATTAAAATTGTGTCTGAGCAGCCCCACCATCATTTTCTTGTTTTGTGCTTGTTTATGGTGGACCACAGTGCGTGGGCCTACACCCTCTCTCTTCTCCAGTTTTTTGACACCGGGTCCAGATGGGGGAGTGGAACAGAGAGTGTGGAGTAGATGCAGCGCATTTCTACTCCAGCTCATTCCAGCTCAAGTCATCGTTCCTGCCCCATTATGCTGTGGAGCACTCCGTAAACATATTCGAAATTACAATGGTTGAATTTTCGTATGTTTTTTTACTAATGTCTGAGGAGAATTAGCACTATTATAGAATCGAATAGGTCATGACTTTTTTTGAGGCGTCAACGGATTCCATGATCTGTGTTCACTACCTGTTATGCAGTGCTACCTTTCAGGCAGTATTTCATTCAAACCAACGCTTTGGAAGTCTTTGGTTCTGCGTAGTGATATAACCATACTCGTTCGACTATATCTACGAAGAAGTCTATAATCGGTTCTTCGAAAAGAAACTGTTTATACGACAGTTTGATCGTCGATTTCCACGATGCCCACCGTGTATTCCATAGCATGATGGGCGCCGTTACGGTAGCTTACGCGTGAATTGGTTTATAGTGATACTAGACTTGCGCTGCATCTGCCGCACTCTCTTTTCCCCCACCCACATGTGCTGGTGTGAAGACGCAGTCCAGAAGACCGGAGGCGGGATTGGGCACATGTGACTGGTTCGATAAGAGCCTGCCTCTAGACCTGTCCCCTACTTTATGTTGGTCCAATGCATCTATTACATGCCATGTTTCTCGTATAGAGACCAGAACCTAAAACAGTGGCAGTTTTTTGACGCTGAGGTTTTTTTGTAAGAGGCCGTTGGAGATACGAAATGATGGGGTAACACATGAAACTTACGAAGTCCAGATATATTCTGACCGTGGTGAGATGCGAAATTTCAGCAACAAAATGCCTGTGCGACCCTAATAATCGGCAAAGAACGCTTGTACCACCCTACCTACGCACACAATCGATGGGCAAGCATATAATATGGGAACGGTGGCAGCTGGCGTAGGGCAGTTTGCAGGACGGAAAAGGGTGTTAACGCGTTATCAATGAGAAGATATTTTAATGCCCACTGTCATCGTTCAAGTGAGCTAGCTTCTTATCATAGTACACGCCTACCTATCAATGCTTATTTGTACCTCAACCTAATCCTATCTATAGTGTTAGTTATGGTTAGCATTCGTTGCCAGGTTAGTAAGGTCGCATAGACATTCGCCGCAGGAAGTTCTGTACGGTCGCAAAAGCCGGCTACTGCTTCAAAGGCATGGGGAATTAGCCCTGCTCACTCAAGAGGATGCAACCGTAAATTCAGAGAAGTCGCACTTCAGGGGTCTTGCTTATCAATTCGTCCGAGATGTAACAAGAAGCTATCAACCGACCTCCTCAAGTAGACAACAATGCTAACTTCGATTTTTCGACCCCTCTTTTACAGACTGACAAAGCAGCATAATGAATATCCAAAGGAAAATCACTGGGCCCCGACTAGGCGCACACTGATCCACTACCTATTCAAAATAAACAAGCTCCGCAGAGGTCACGAATGGGCAACCAGCTACCAGACTGAATTCGACCAAGTCAAAATTGCACAAGGAGTGAAGGAGCGATGAAGAATGCGGGTAAATTGACATCAAATTGTTTCCTGCTTATTCTGCCTTCATTCATCTAATGTGTTAGACCCAGTCTGTGCACCATCTGTGCTGTGTGCAAGGACATTTTTGTGTTTCCGCTGTGCCCCTAAAACAGGCCAAGTGGTGGATGCGCTGGACCAGCAATGGGGCCAGATCGGGGTGCGGCAGGAGTTATTATGGATGCGCACCCGCAACCACAAAGGGCATCCAGAAAATATGGGCAGACCAGACCAAGGACGAGAATT
>WEDG01001198.1:0-26694 GCA_017591395.1 Schistocephalus solidus | reverse complement strand
TAGCCCAGGATAGACCGGCATGGAGAAGAAACGTAAAGACTAGTTCAGCAATCTCTGAGGCCAACCGGCTCGCCGCTGCCAAGGCCAAAATAGTGGCATGAAAGTCACCAGCGACCCGGACCAACATCGTAGACGCCCAGGCCCTGCCAACATGCCCGCGCTGTCAACGCATTTTCCACGCGTGAATTGGCCTGGTTGGACATCTTCGGACGCAATGCACCAACAATCCTACAAAACCAAATTCTACGTAAAATTCTGCCAACTCTCCTTCAGATTCCCCCACCCTAACTCCTGGCATCACTCCATTACTCCCACCATCATAGAGACCACATTTATCTACTCATTGCCTGTTACCCCACCACCGCAACCACTACCACCTTTCGCCTTTGCTACTACCAACACCACCATCAGTGATGGGGACTCTCTTCTAAGCTGTACTCAATGCGACCGCACATTCACCTCATGAGTCGGCCTGGTCGGTCACTTGCGAATCCATGGTACAGACACTGGTGAGCCCGTGCCTAGAGCACCAACCCTACAGCAGTGATCGTCGCCTCCACTTTTTACGCAGTCTTCGTGCATTCAATCATCGCATGGGCCTTTTGAGTCACATGCGCATCCATGACAGTAGAATAAACCACAATGCCGTCAACACCGAAACACTATGCACACCCTCCGCTCCTGCCATTCATACTGCCATTGCCACCCCCACTTCCACGAATGACATCTCTCCAGCCTCTACCGATTTCTCCTGCCCACAATGCGCCCGTAACTTCAACTCATGCAACGGCCTGGTCGGTCACCTGCGAACCGATCGCACGTAGGCTGGTAAACCAGTGCCTGAGGCTCTGACATACAGTCGACGCGCCCCCATCCACTTCCCGCACTGCTCCCTTACATTTACACACCACATGGGCCTACTAGGACATATGCGCCTCCACGACAACCTGCGATAAACCACCGGAGGCTAAACCACGTCAGCGCACACCATTTACACTAATACATGGACAACACCCTCATAATAATCATAATGTACCTAATAAAATCACGGTTTCATAGAAACCGTGGCTTGGAAGGCTGCCAATCTGACGTTTACACCAGATGACGCCGTCGGCCCGGTGTATCTGCTGTGTATGTCGAGTGGCTGGCCAGTGGAATGGGAGTTGGGCGGCGACGTTTCCTCCATATACCCTGCTTTATTGAATTCTTGTGTGTGCGTTATGGGGATCCAGGTCGTGTTGTGGCGCGCGAAGATGGGTAGGCCAAACTATCAGCCAATGCGCTCACTCCAACCTCAGACATCTGACTGGTTCGGATGGTGGTCTGCTTGTGGGGGTAGGGGAGAGAGTGATGTCAACAGCTCAGCGCAATTCACTCACTTTAAACAATCAGACGCGCTTAAAACTATCACGGTGCGCTAAAAGTGTGGCTTGGAAGGTAGCCAACTGACGAGATAACTCGGACCGCCTGGTCAGCCCAATTGCTTGTTTTTTGTGTAGTGGCTGACTGGCAGACTGAAAATCAGGCTGCAATGGCTCCTTTGAAATGTAGCCATTATGGGGTTTCACTCCGTGGGATCCGAGTCAGTTGTAGAGGTACACCTAGGGGCGGCTCTGGCCGCGCCAGCAACCTGCACCCTCTCCCATTTCCGGTCTTATTGACTCTGTCTTGAAACCGGGCTCAGGTTGTGGAGAAGGAGAGTGTGCGGTTCCTGCAGAGCAAGGCTACTATCACTTGAAACTAATTCACGGGCAAGTCACCGTCCCTGCACCACCCTGCAGCATACGGTGGACCTCTTCTAAATCGACGTTCGAACTGTCATCTGGCAAACGTCATAACTATAATAATTTTTATTTTTCTGCGGATCATAATGAAATAATGGTACTTTATAAAACGTTGGTGTTACATTTTTATTTCATCTGTTCACTTTACGCGTAATGGGAACATTTGCCAGCTGGAATTTAATCAAAGAACACGAACAAAAACATGAAGTCAACAAACAGTTAATCAAGGTGTGCGAATTACCACTGTTGGACACACGTTCTCTGTTTAGGAAAAAAGCACTTTCTCCCTCGAAATCCCCTATATTTTTAATGATCAGGGCGTGTAACCCTGCTAAAAGCCATCGATCCAAGAAATTTTCTGGCCCCTGACAGAGCGAAGTTTTAGCAGAATTTGCTTGACGTGTTTTCTAACACGGACTCCTGAATTGCTGATCTACTATAAGATGGTAAAATCCTATCCCAAATGAAGCTACAAGTCCGTCATAAATATAGCATTGTCTGTTCATTTCGCAAATTAAATCAATATTGTGGAGCATTGTTCCCCTTGGGCTCAAGATAATCACCTTGTATATAGCACACCAAAAGGGTATTTTTGGTCTTATGACTTTTTCTGTATTTCCTGACATTTCCAATAAGGATTCCTGTACGCATTATGATGAAATTCCCCAAAAACGATACAATCCATCTATTTGTTTAGTTGCTCATGATTGCAATATACTTGGAAGATTTTGATTTATACATCTCGCGTTTCTCCCCGTCAATACGATTGATACTTCATGGTCACTAGACAGACGTGCTGCTCTCTGATAGAGTGAGCCCTGCGTAATCTCGTGCACTTTTTATAGGTGATTAATACATTTTTTTAATTTTTACACCTTCCAGACCGGTTTCGTGCAGTTTAAGTTAGACTGAGCAACAAGGGGTGAGTTTGAGCCTTGGTTGGCACACGCCCAGGGGATGGGTGTTACTGTAAACAGATAACTGCTTATGGAAAATGGACTGATTTTTGACTGCTGATATCAGCGTTACTTGTGCTAGTCAAAGAACAAATATCTCAATTTCACCTAATTTTAACGTTTTAATATATTCAGTCTAGCACTGGTATCACACCCTCCATAAGATCAATATTTAAGCATTTTGCCTAGATTTGCATAAGAAAATAAGGCAACCAATGCCAGACAAAGATGCTACTACATTAAGTCCATAAGTTATCCACTAAGATCATTCTAATTAGAACAATAACGGCGATGATAACCATATTGTACGATGTATTTGAAATGTAAACGTCTTATATCAATTTGGTGTAGACTTCGTTCTGGTACTTCTAGCTGAGAATTGTGATCTCAATCAAATGGCAATTAAAAGCAGATAATTTAAGTGACAAGGAAGGATTAAGTAATAAAAGCTGTAGTTGTATTATAAGAAAAAGCAAAAATGTAGTAGACGTAGAGAGAGTTAGGCTTACTGTCCGAGGCATGTAGCCTCAACTTATTGAAAAAGTAAGCAGCAGGTATGCGTAGACGATAGCTTTACCAATCCAGTTCACTGAGTAGTTTTCTTCGGCACATGGCTCCCAACTTTCGACCTCCTAGTAGCTCAATCTCTTTCCCTTGCACTATAGACAGCTTCGGGGTGACCTGATACTAACATTCCGCATACTACGTATCCAGGACTGTTGTCTGGTGCCAGGGATTTCTTCGAGTTAGCAAAAAACAACGAACTTGAGAGGTCATCCTCTCAAATTACGTGTGACTGGAGCAAGGCTAGACACTCGGAAGTACTTCTTCTCCAAAAAGAGTAGTAGAAGCTTGGAATAGTCTTCCTCTGGATGTTGTAATGTCGGACTCCCTGGAGGTTTTTAAGCGAAAGTTAGATCGATATAATGGTGCGAGCTACAACACTAACTGAAAGCTGCAAGTGTGACGTCATAAAAGTAAGGCATTAATGATACTACTAGTTATATTTGAGTAACATTTCCTTGTTTGTTATTTTCGTTCGAGGGCTTGCATTCTCCCATTACTCCCATGCTGGGGTCCTCGAGGTCTCGATGCTTAACTTATTTACACACCTTGGTGACACCGTGAGTATTCGCATCAGCTGGACCTGGCGTCCGTCGTCCATGAGGTGTATGAACGTTATCCCCTGGTTCGAACCGCAATGGACCGAGGATGATCTGGACATCTATTTCAACCTTTGAAATCCCTCAACGGACGCTGCAATCAGCAATGGAGCATCATGTGACCTCCGAAATGCCCCCCGTTGACCCTCCCCAAGGGCGACAGTTTTTCTCCCTAAATATCACCGGGAGTTTTTCACTGTCTCGCTCTTTTCAACTTTTGTTCCACTATGTTGGCCTCGCCAACATATCGAGATACTATTTTTTTGATACCACAACTCGTATGTTCAAATAGGGAATTCAAAGGTGACTCACCTACATCTCCCTCAAATATACTGATACTGATACTGATACTGACCACAAGGCTGTGGGTAGTTAGGGCGGTTAAATGCAGACGAGGTGGAGTGAAAGGGATATAAATGTCAGCTCTTTGCTCTCCCGATCTCATAGCCGGCTGACCCGCCTGTTCGTAATTGACAGTGCGCGTGTAGTGCAAGCTGTTCTAAGCCATGTGATGGCGAGGTGTACTGTCAAACGTCAGCACTGTAACAATTTTCACTTTTTCCGTGGAACACAAATAAAAAATGACACTGTACAAAGAGTTTGATGTAAAATTTTTTATTTTATCTGCTCAGTTTACTTGTATTGGGGACATTTTCTAGCTTGCTTTTGATCGAGGAAACATGAAATAGCAACATAAAGTTTAAAAATGTGAAAATAATAGGATAGCAAATAACCACTGTTAGATCACTGTTAGTTTACTTTGTGAGGTGACTGGCAGCAGCTCACACCTCTGTCAGATATGGACGATCACCGTTCATATTTCAATAGCTCACATCGACAGAGCAGAAGATCTTCCAGCCGAAGTTTGCACGCTCTTCAATATATTAGTCTATCGCATTCCGCATGTGAACGCTTTTGAAATGTCAACCGTCATCTTAAAGTAAAGTAAATGCTATTTGATGTCTCGATTGTCTGAACAGCCTAAGACTTCTATCCACTTTTAAGGCAAGGCAGTATATTGAAAACTGCTAGCAAAAGAACATCGTCCATAAGAACCAGATTGTTTGAGATTGCGTGCACATACTGGCGCTTGATATGACTGCTGATATGACTGCGGAGCTTGCGAACTGCCACCTGTACCATGGCTCATGCCTACCTGTACATGTTACTGTTTAAGCATCTGAGAAGATAATCTTGATGCCAAAGTCATTGAACAGACATCACATGAATGGTGTCCTGGTTTGTGTGAGGATGAGGAAAAGAGGAGTGTTGTGGATGTAACTAAAATGTGGAATCCCTATAAAATGATTCACTCGCACGTCACCGGGCCTGAGCCCTTCGATTTGTGAAACCAGCGGTGGACTTCCTCGACATAGACGATCGAACTGATAGGTAAATGATTTCTAATATTCCCAACGCGTTAAGCCTCTTACACCTATGACTGTTGCTGGTTTTTGATGCCGTTTTTACCACTGACGATGGCCGTGCGTGGAAATGGTATATTGAGTAAGGTAGATGAATCGTAAGTCATCGTCCCTGCACCACACAGCTGTGCAACCACAAAAAAGGGCATCCAGAAAGAAAATATAGACAGACCAGACCAAAGGACGGGGTATCGAACCAGAGTTGGTTCAAACTTGGGAAAGGGTATGACTGGGTGATGATGGCTAATAAGCCAGAAATAGCCATTGAGTATCCATTGTCTTAAGTGGTTCCATCTTCACAACCTGTGCTACACTTCGCTACGCAAATTCCTGCGAGGGCTCTCAAGTGAGCTCTAGTGCACAATGGACCATACATGTTCCATAAGCAGATTGGTGAGCCGCACATTGTCATCATCTTCCCGATCGTAACCGAGAAAATTACGGGCCAGGGTTGCAATGGTAAGGCACTCAACTCAATTACCAAATGTCCCGGGTTCGAATCCCAGGTTGCCCACACTTGGGATTGGCTATGAGTGGCTGATGACGTCTCATAAGCAAAGGCCAAATGGCCATACGGGTCTCCACCTCATCAACGTTAGGTATAAATCACTATGCGACGGCCTGCGAGGGCTCTAAAGTGCCCACAAGGGCACAGCGGACCATACCTGCTAGAAAAACAGATCAGACAGTCGATAATAATAATAATCATAAGTCCGATCGAAATCAAAAAAACTGGCCCCTGCCTCACAAGATGGGCATAAGACTCAAGAAACAAAGGTCACAGGTTGATATCCGAGGTCGCCCAGAGTTGGGTTTGGCTATGACTGGCTGATGACGGCTTCTAAACCTGAATTGGACATTAAGGACACCATTGTGATTTTAGTTAACACGATAGCAAATTATTCTGCACGTCGCTACGTGACTACCTGAAAGGGCACAAAATAGAGCTCCAGCCAAAAACGAAACGCGCACATTCCTTAAGCAGATCATTGAGCCGCAGATAATCATTATATTCCCGATCGTAATCAACAAAACAACAGGCCCGTGGGTCAAAGATAGAGCGACCGACTTAATTTCAAAAAGGTAGTGGCTTCAAATCCCAGGTTGTCCACACTTGGATAATATATGACCAACTGAAGACGGCTATTAAGCCAGAAATGGAAATTCCAGTTTCCTTTGTCTTTGTCGGATTAACTTTATCAACATATGCTAAACGTCGCAACGCGTCTCCTGAGAGGGATCTGAAAAAGTGCTTCAGGGTGAAACGGAAAATTGACCAGTATTGTCACAGAGAATAATGAGTGAAACATGGCTGAGTAATCGTTGACACTTTATTCTGTGTTGCAAGATGGCTACATTGAAACGCGCAGATTAACAGCAATTACCGAAATTTTTGGCAAACTGTTACACATTGGGTGCTCGATGCCATATTTCAGTTGGTTCATGGCCAGTATGGATGTACAACGCCGCGTACATTTTTTGCCATCGAGAGCTGCAACATGGTCAAAACATAAAATTTGTTTGGCATGAAATAAATGCGCCCACAGGCTCTTCCGTATCAAATATGCACGTTAGTCTTCACGAAAACTAAATTTAAAGATTGTTAATAAAAACATGACACATCAATTACTGGGCAGGGGGTTTGCAGCTAAAACCTTTTCGATCAATGATATAGCGGCCGTACACCGGGTAACTTTAAAAGTTGCTTATTACTTTTGCGTTCGCACCAGTGTCAGTCTGATTCTCAGCCGAATATCTTTGCGGCTGAATCAGGCATAAAATCTGTTAAGGTGCGATGACAACTTTCATTTTCAAACTGCGCACGCCACACTTACAGTTGCTCATCTCCAAAACGTTTTTCAACCGGTTCTCTAATTTTTTCGTAGAGAATGCTTTATCCTCTCCACTGACAACTCATTTTTCTCCTTTTATTCAGCATCTTAGCTGAATGTAATATTTCCTAGCGTCTCGAGCTGCAGCCCACATTTTACGACTTAAAAGCGTGAAAACAATCAACAGTTTTTTTCTCCACTTCCAACTTTATGTCCTCAGCACCATTTCCTGTTCGACATCACGCTGCGTTTTTTTAGGGTCACAATTTGTACATTCATCGGGGTTTCCAAAAGTAAACCAATTTTTGTTAAATGAAAACTCTGTCCAATCACGCGAGAAGCACCCTTCGGTAATTTATTTCCCCAGTAACTGCACGACTATTATATATTGACGAATTGACTAAAATTCAGGTGCACTGTTCGCTGGCCATAATGTGTTAATTATTAGACAATAATGTCATTGGCTGAAAATCGCATGAACCTTTTTTATTTGCTTTCGACTGTCCAAATGGATAACGTTTGTTGACTCGGTCAATCAGAGGCAAGGCAAGAGATTTGAAACACTGTACGTACTTCCAAGTTACATGCAGCGTGACCCCCATCATGAATTGGAGAATAAAGGTCATCGCAAGTTATATTGCTAAATAAATGAAGCGTGGTAAATCCCATTATCCCATTATGGTTAAGCCTTTGGAATTTAATAAAAGAAGGTTATCTCAACAGTTAATTTCATGATCGGCTGTGAATTACTAGGCCTATGAAGTTTTACTCTTCAGTCATTTCTACCATTGCTGCTTTAACCCTTTTGCAAATTTTCAAATAACGATTCTCCTATTTAAAATGTTCATTTAAAAAGCATTTACGTTTGCAGTATGCGTATGAGATTCTTATGTGGGGAAGAAACTTCGATGCTAAGGGATCTCAAATATCAGCTTATATTTTGCGAATATTACTTTATGATTGGAAAGGCAATTTTAAAAATTACCGTTAAACGGGGAAAAAGCGCTGAGCGTTATTACCGAATCAACCAGATAAGGGAGGTACATAAAGGTTTAACCTCAATAAAAGCCCAAAATTCATCATCCCAATAATTTATTTTTCCTCATTTATTTCCATCTCTGATGGGGACATACTGAGCCTTTTATTTACGTTATATCTACAATATGACAATCGAAAGATCTGCGAGTGAGGCAATAAAAAAAAATTAGTAGTAAGTTTACATGTTACAGGTGGTAAATCTATACTGTACCGGGGCGATCGTGACCATTTATAGATATGATTTTAATTTTTAAATAAATTATTAAAGTTTAAAATATAGTTAAACATGGCCTAAACTAATAAGCCAGTGCGTGTTCGGCAAGTTTTCTATATTTATAATATAAAAGATATTTGAGGACTTGGAAAAGCTTTGTTTCATGGTTTTCCGAACCTTCGCCAGCAGCCACTTTGCATGCTGTTTATAAAAAAATAGTTGCGTGTAAAGTACAATTCACCCTTATTTTACCAGTCACTGGGAGTTGAATGTATAATCGATCATGTAATAAAGGTAATGATGCATAGCCTGGCCCAATTAATAGGACATAGGAATATGAAACGTCCAAAATATATGTTTATTATGACTAAAGTCCATGAAAATTACGTAGAGCAGCATTATGACAGAAAGAATTAAATTTAAGGTTGGTTTTAATATTCTGATAAAGATAAGAGCTTGGCTTAGATTTATGATTATGGTAAAGGTAAAGGTTATTACATTGTATATTGTACGGTATATGTTTAGGGTACACCTAGAGTTAAGAGATTGTGATAGTTTATTTGAAGCTTAGATTTAGTGTCCACGTAAAGACATGGGCATATTTTTGTTCTCTTCATGTTACCGCAAAGCAACCTTGTTTAGGCGAACGAGTCGGTCCCCATTCCGTGCCCCGCTTCGGTGGACATAAAAGGCACGGTAAAATAAAAAAATACTGGTAACATTTTATCGCATAAAAGCATGCTTTTTTAAAAGTGACAAAACCACCTTACCAACAGTGGAACCACAGAGTAGGTAGAACGTTTCACATCCGTGATAGCTTACACACTATCAATCAACTGTATGTTACAAAGAGAAATCTCAAATGAATTTCTCAAAACTGAAGATCCTCACAACAACATCAAGATTATCGGCCTTAGCTTCCTCAAAATAACATTGTTCGTCAGCGAATCGTAAGTCAATTATCAGGAAAAGCTGCCTACAGCAGTTGTATTATGTACACAATTCGTCTAACTGACAATTGCAACATTATATTGCAGGCAAAAGAGCTATCTGGAAGGCTTTTAGAGCGTTGGGTAACACACACACAGCTTAACAGACACTGAAAGCTTGTCTTTTAAAAAGGCAAGCACTAGGCGTTACGTGGTCCACCCCAGTGAGGCGTTCACAAGTATGCCTAGAGGCAAGTCCGCAAGGGTTGCAGAGCTACTGGTGTTCAACATTCGTCAAGTCAGTGTGACACCAAATGCCACCAAATCGACCTTTTTACATAATGTCTTGTTTGGTAACTAGATGGCATGGGTGCGCGATCCCAATGGTACTCATGGGTGCAGAGTGCCCTAGTAATCAGGGCTATATCAAAGCCGCTGGGTAACGTAGGCGAGGAATTCGTTGATGTCTGATAACAGGCATATCCAGACGATTGGGAAACCTGAAAGTGAATTCCATTCACCTCGATATAGTCAGGAGGGGGTTGGCGAGACCTAAAGAGTTGGGATGTGACGTAGTATAAGATTTGAAGAAAGGAGATGGCGAAGTGGACACGGCGAAAATCAGGCTAAAGAGGACAAGGCGCAGAGTAACCATGCGATGTGTGAGAAAGCAATTTTAAGGCACTCCAGGGCTGACAACCTCATCGTGACCTTTGCGTTGGATGCGAAATGTGTTTACCTCTCGATAGATTTAATGGAATATGCCGTCTTAGCATGGTTCTAAGGTCCAAAGACCTAGATCCCATTTTCAGCAAACTTGAGAGCATGTCTCCACGTATTTCTTCAGATGCAAGATGAAAACCGATGCTCCGAACGATACAAAAAAGTGTGGTACCTCATCGGTTTTCTTGGAGCCATCTTCCTAGGAAGTCAGCTAGTGGTGTCAGAAAAGCTTTTCGTGGCAGATATGTTAAATCCCAATTTATTTTCGAGCTAATGAGAAGTGGGGCTACAGGTTCTTGTTCGACCTAGTTCCCTGGATTGTCTGCAATGGCTCCGCTTGTTATCTGACAGCATTGAAACCGCTAAATGTTCACTTTAATATGTGTGTAAGAATCTCAAAAAGATAAATGATCTGTCGTAAATCAATTATTTCAAAATGTATTTGAATGGATGCGTGTATCTGTGCTTTAAAATGCCAACTGAAGGCGTTTTGGGTATATGGGCCTTTATCTGCTGACATCCCAGAAATTCCCGTTACTCTGCTCAGAGGTCCTTGTATATCCCATTTTAAGAGGATATGAAATGCAGTAGATGATGTCAACCTGGGGACCAGAAGAATACGAAGACAGTTAACGGAATGTTTACGAACTGAACGAGGACTTTTGGATAGTGGGACCGACATTTATGGGCTTCGAAAGGGATAATACTTAATTGAGCACAAGGGGCACTTAATGACCCTATTTAACTCCGGGGTTTTACAGACGAAGAATGCGCGCTTAGACCTAGAGCTGGGCTAGACACTCGGAGGTAATTCTTCTCGAAAAGAGTAGTGGAAGCTTGGAATAATCTTCCACTGGATGTTGTTATGTCGGAATCCATGCAGGTTTTCAAGCCAAAGTTAGATCAATATAATTGTGCGAGCTACAACTTGAACTGAAAGCTCCAAGAGCGACGTCAGAAAAAAGGTATTCATAATACTGCTAGCTATATTTGAGTAACATTTCTTTATGTTTATTATTTTCATTCGAGGCTGGCACTCTCCCATGATTCCCATTCGGACGTCCACGGTCTTCCCGTATTTAATGTTGGCAAACCTTGGTAACACCGTGAGCGTTCGCATCAGCTGAAACCTGGCGGCCATAGTTCATGTGGTCTACGAACGTTCTCCCATTGGTTTGAACCGCAACGGACCGAAAGGATGATCTGGGTGGAAATTTCTGCCTTGAAATCACTCGACGGACTCTGCAACCAGCAAAAGAGTGTCTGGCTGCATCTTTCACACTACTGTGAAGATTTAGTGACCCTCCCCAAGGGTGACAATTTTTTTCCCCTAAATATCACTGGGAGATGTTTTTTCATTGTCTGCTATTTTTCAACCATGTTTCACCCAGTTGGCTCATATCAATTGGCCTCTTCAAGATCCCGAGATACTATATTTTGATACCACAACTTGCATGTTCAAATAGGAAATTCAAAGATAACCCACCTATATCTCACTTAAATATACTGCTACTAATTTCGAGCCGAACCCGATGTGTTTCATTGTGAAAGATTTATACATAGATATCTCATTAATTTCTCCGAATTTATAGGGAGACTGTAGAGCCAAGATAATAAATTTACCATTGCAGGCAAAACCACGAAAAAAAAAAGTTTAAGGAGATTAAATACGGAATGAATGCAAATCAAGTACAAACGTGGTGCTTTAGGGTCCTGCCAACGGCTGGTGCCAGCCAATCACATTGACATGAGAGAAGGCAGCTCATGAGAGAATCCATTAGTGTCAACTGTAATAAACCGCTGGGTGAATTTACAGGCACCAAAGCTTGCCTGGTACTGCAGAACCCACAGAAGAGACGAATGCATGACTCATGCGTGCTTTCGCGTCGAAGACTACAGTAGGAACCTGGCGCGCAAAATAATTATATAACGACGATAAAACGTGACTAAGGAAGAAGCACAAAAGATCAACGCCGACTGGAAAGTAAATGGGTGAATACAAAAAACTCTAAGACCAACACGTGCATGTGAATCCTGACTTCCAAAGAGTAATTTAAATAAAATCTTCATTTTATATTTCTATGCGGTTCTCAATCTAATAAGTTTAGAGAATTCAATTCGTACTGAGGGCATGCCAGGTGGGAATGGATGTTGCAGTCTTTCATGTTTTAGGATAGGTTGTCTTTGCCGCAGCCAGTCCGTCGTTTATTCAATTTGAGATGAGTTTCTAAAGGCCTTACTCAAAATTTGTGCTATTTAAATAAAACAAACAGGCAAAATAAAAATAAGATTTCCTCCGTTATGAAACGTTACATAACAAAACCAATTTTTCTTATGCTTTGTGCTAGAAAATATTACTTAGAAAGCAAGAATAATTTATAAATAAACCCTATACAAGACGGGAATATTGGACCTTTATTCGAGGAAATCAACATACTTCTCTAAAGGGTGCTAGTTGGCTTGTAAATTAAATTTGTATCTGAGGCCTGCACAGCTCAGAATTCAGATTGTAATTCTGATGATGGTTATGGGCATTCGAAACGAAGGTGCTTTAAAACGAGCGTGCAGTATGACACAATTGTTTGGTGAAACATTTAACGGATGCATGGCTTATGAAGACATCATATTTTTTGGGGAATATGATGCATGTAAGACATAATTTGGAGAAGGTCTTCTAAATGTCCGATGGTTTTTTCTCGGTGTCATGGAGAATGCTTCTCAGGATGGAGGAGGAAACTAAACGGTTATGTGAATCATTGTTAAAATAAATGTGCAGTTTACTCTAAGAAGTAGACATGTGATTTTATAAGATTATATCAATTGGCACGTTATTCTAGAAAAAGAACTACCTGGAAGCAAAGATTAGAGAGCGTTTAAGATGTGGAGGATATAGGAGGTGGTATAATCAGTGAAAAATTATGTAGGTTGATAGGACGACTAACGGTGTAAGGGCTGGAATCCTGGGAATATGTGAACTATTATGAAGGCGGTTAAGGAGGCAGAAGCCAACTTCCAGTATCTGAACGCATAGCAGTTTTAGGTTAGTTTGATGGCACCTATTCGAGCAGTAGATAGTTGAACGTTTCCACGGTAAGAGTTCTCGAGTAAAATGTCTTTGGACTTTTAAATTTTAGAACGGCTAGGCTGGGTCAGTTTACTAAAGAATTGACAGCAATGGCCAAGAATGGGAAGAAGAAACATTTGATAAAGTCTCATTTTTAATTTCAGGAAGATAGAAATAATAAAAAATAAAGCCTCAAATCTAGGCAGCTTTGACCGTATTTCTATCGGCATGAGGCCACAGATCTTAATTACAAGACAAAACGTTTAACCAAATTTCTTGAGGATGGAAACATTCAGTCATAGAGGTGCCTTGAAAAACAAATGGATGTGGTAGTCTGTCAAGCTCAAAGCACATGCAACAAAAGAAGACCCAGCATGATGCGTTGAAGGACACTGCTTCCAATAAGGGGTCTCAGCTGAAAATGAAGACCCCACTAAGAGAATTCGTGAACGATTAGTTAGATAGGACGTTATGGAATCGGTAAGGGGTCTACGAAGTGCATAAGCTTCTAACTTAAGTATAAGTCTCCTATGATGCACTTTATCAAAGGCCTTTCTTAGATCAAAATTGATAGTGACCACAGAAAGATGATCCGTACGAATAGATTTTTAAAGATGGAGAAAACCCAGGTGACATGTTTCAAAAGTGTGGCCGGGCACGAAGCCATATTGGGAAGAGCTAAGAAGTTGATTGGTTATGCAAAATCTGTAATTTGGATGGCAATTTGTTTTTCAAAGACCTTAGAAAGAGAAGGTATTTTATGAGCACCGCGATAATAGTTAACATCCGAGCTAGGCCAGATTTTAATACTGGAATAATAATAGAGATTTTTAAATAATCAGGAAAGAAACCACTCTCGGGAAAAACTGAGAACATTTTACTCAGCAAAGGGAGAAAATCACTTAGCTGTTTAAGAAGGGACTTTGTGATCTTGTCGGTTCCAAATAAGTGTGTTTGATTTAGCTGGCTTACCTTTTTCTGCATATTTAAAGGAACAAACTCAATGTTCGTGAGCAACTCATGATGTCAGGGTGACTCGAAGGGATGCGATTAGTTTCAAGGGTGAATGTTTAGCAAAGAAGAAATTTAACAATTCTGCTTTTTCCAAATCCTCTGTAATGAAATCATTATTGCAGTCGAGTAAGGGCAAAATGACTTTGTGAGATTTAGCGGAAGAACGGAGGCGGAACACTTGAGCAACAGATCTGGAAGTATTATCATTTTAAATTATTAGAGACTCCCTACGCCTACCTTGCATGATTCTCATTTTTCGAAGCTAATTCAAATATTTATGCTATCCTGAAGTTGACTGGTTGATAAATTAAGGGCGGATCCTTCAGCTGCTTTGATAATTTATTCAGCCAATTTTGAAGAAAATGTGTGACCGTGGAAGAAGCAGCATTTGATGTTAACGTCTTTTGTGTAATGAAATTTAGGAGGCCTTCTAAGAGGCCTTTCAATGTATTGTGGTCAAAACTTGAAAAAGTATTTTAAAAAAGGCTTGAACAATCCTAAGTACTTGTAAAATTATTAAATTTACCTTTGTTAACATGAGCAAAGTCAAAATAGGTACATTTTAATTCTGGCATTACAGAGTAGGACACACGAAAACAACAATGAACTAATGCCTGATCACTTGTAAAAAGGTTGTGATGGAAATTCATAAGCAAAGGATGAACGCAATTAGTTAAAATTAAATCTTAATGGATATTTTTTCTGGTAAATGAGCTTACTAATTGAGAAATGTTTGAAAAAAAATTATGCTTAACAAATTCTCAAATTTTGGCGAAGACGTATTTGCATGCCAGTCGATTTCTGGCAAATTAAATTCTCCTTCGATTATTATGTCATGGAACGGAGTTTCTGTAACTTTTTCAAAGAGTTCACAAGTCTGGCTTTCATTGCCGGAATAACAAGGAGGATTAAAGAAACAGCCAATTATGGTTTTTGTTCTTGTGCGGAATGATGACTGAAACGAAGCAATTATTCCAGAAAACGAAGAAATGCTTAGATAAAGAGACGATTTTACTTACAAAAAAGACAACCACCACCACGGCTTTCAATGCTGTCTTGTCCATATAAACTAACATTATCGAAAGCGATAATTTTGTCTGAAATTAGAGCAAGAGCCCAAAATTCGATGAAGCGCATAATATATGGTCAAACTTAAAAGCTACAGTACTTAGCTAAGTAATATTTTTCACGACTGACCTTGCATTAAGTGAAACTTTACTATAATTTGTGGAACACGGTATACGCTCATTTGTGTTTATAAAAAAGGAAGACTTGGTGAAGGAGAAGTAGACTGTAGGGAAAAAAGGTGTAAATGGAGAGTAAAATTGTTGTCGTATGCAATTTGCTAAGCTGTTTCTGTTAACTAGACCGAAAACCTACACAATATGGGGAGACCCATTGCATCGCTCCATCGGTGTAAGATGCTGATCAATGACAAATTTTACAAATTGTCAAATTGTGAGTAATGTGACCTCATTGTGCAAAGATGGAGTAAACCTTGACTGGTAAAAAGGCTCACTAATATAGGTGAATATTTGTGACGTGAGGAAAGGCGTTTTGTCTCCGCTTTTTTTTACTTGAAACCACACGAGTCCAGGAATTCTATGGCAACGTTAATAGGTTGTCTGTCTCGGGAAAGATATTAAAAAAGAAAATAATAACCTGTTTTTCTTTCTGTTTAATGTTTCACTGACAACAAAATGGATGAGAGAATCCAGACGCTGGGATTTCTGAGAGGAAAAAGCAGAGATGTCACCGTTGAAAACGTTCCCAAAGTATATAGATTACTGATCCAAACTTTAAAATAAGGTCATTACATTTTTGTTGAGCAGACAGATCAAGTTGATTAAATTGAAAAACTGGTTGAGTACGAATAGCACTGTTGTTACTACTAGATGCAACGAAGCAAAGGTTCGGTTTAACGGCTGAGGGCTTGGGACGAGCGGAGATTTTCTTACTCATTTTTGCTTGCAGGTGGCAATAATTTGTTCAAACTTTAGAAAAATCAGGCAACTGCTTTTCTGCGACAATCATGCAGATCTTGCAATCGAGTTTAAGAAATAATTTAATGGTTGTTGAAATATACGCCATTTGAGGACGTAGGGATAAATTTTATATTTTAATTGGGCTATCAGCAGACGAAAACTGGCAAAACTCAATAGGGGAATAACAAATGATGTTCAAACAGACTAGTTCAGTGTTTACGGAAAAAAGCTTTTCAAAAATCAAATGCTGAAAGACTCTTTATTCCTCAAACAGTTTTTTGTATATATTCTTACACTTATTTTCAAATAAAAAGACATTTGTTAAACAAAACAAAAAATGGGAAAAAGTATGGGTGAAAAATCACACTAAAAAAGAAACTAACATTGAGGCTACACAGGGTGTGCTATGCAATGTTGGTAAGTCGACAAAAACAGTGGTAACTGCAGACAATTTATTGTAGGAAATGAAATGTTTTTCCACAATTTTAACAAAGAACCTATAAACGTGCTTGGGATTGCTTCTTAAAGTAACAGATCGGCCTGACAAATAATGAGGCTATAACGGGTGAAAAGGTTGTCACTAAAGAATTCCTGACAGCTGGTAAGTCGGCAAGAACAGTGGTTACTGCAGACAATTTATTGTTGCAAATAAAATGTTATTCCAAAATTTTATACAAGGATCCATATACGTGCTTGTAAAAATTTTTAAGTATAACAGATCCACCTGACTAAAATGAGGCTTAATCAGGTAAAATTGTTCACCCTAAAGAATTCCTCCCGGTTGATAATTCGACAAGAACAACGGTTACTGCAGACAATTCATTGTTGGAAATGAAATGTTTTTCCGCAATTTTAACTAAGGACCTATACACGTGCTTGGGAAAACTTCTAATTGTTACAGATCTTCCTGACTAATAATGAGGCAATAAAGGTTGTAAAGGTCGTCACTAAAGAATTCCTGACAGTTGGTAAATCGACAAGAACAGTGGGTACTGCAGACAATTTATTGTTGGAAATCAAATGTTTTTCTACAATTGTATCTTAGAATTTATATACGTGCTTGGGAAAAATTCCTTGTATAACGGATTTACCTGACTAATAATGAGGCTATTTTAGGTAAACAAATGACTCTTAAGGTTCCCATCTGTTGGAACGGACGAGCACCGCAGGTAAAATCAGGTGATAAAATGTTAAAAATGCAAAGGTTTATCCAAAAATCAGGTAATAATTTAAGCTTTGGATGAGGAAAACTATAAAAATTAAAATTTTTACTTAGCTTTCAAAAACGAGCTGTGGACCTTGACCTTAACCTTGATCTGGAGGAAAGGGACAAGAAAATAAGCGTTGATAGTCTGTTTACATAGGCCTTAAGTCATTATTGTTGCCTACCTCTGGACAATCGTCCATTGACGTCCATGTGCTCCATGCATTTTTAGCCTTTACTAATTTTGCAGCCTGCATGCAGTTCAGTATTGGTTTGAGTGATTAGGTAGTCCACACACCAAAGTCCTTCAAAGTGTCAACTGGTTGCAACGGCTTAACGTTTAGAAATTAATCCATGAGCTTGAGAATCCGTAGCTTCTTATTTGAAGAAAGTTGAACTTACTTACATTAAAGAGCATATCCCAGGGCTTCATCCAAACCTCCAGCCTTTTCAAGTTTAGTTACAGACGGTTTTCGTTTGCCGCATTGCGAACCATTTCCACAGCTTATGTCGTCAGTGCACAGGAGTACATCATTTTCCAGGTGCCTGACGTAATCATTGATGAAAACAAGGAATAAAGTGGAGCTTAAAATTGAGCCCTATGGGACGCTTCTCCCCACTGTTACATCTGCAGACTGCTCTCATCTGATGTGTACGCTTTGGGATCGTCCAGTCAAAAGCTCTGGATCCCTACAAGGAGGCTTCCATGAACGCCTACTCTTTGCAGTTTATGCAGCTGAGGAACGATGTTGAAGGTCTTTTTGAAGTTGATGTAGATGGCGTGCACAATTTTTACTTCGTCGCGTGCTTTGGTTTGGCATTACAGTGAGAAAAACAGAGTCGAATGACAGTCGTACCACTGCGAAAGCCGAGTTGCACATCGGACAGGAGATTATTCTGCTCGATGAATTAAAATCAACGTGTTCTTGATGGTTTTATCTAAGATTTCTCAAAAAACACAGGCAATGATTACAGGCCTATAGTTATTCACGGACGTTTGACGTTCGTTCTTCAAAAGCAGAATGATTATTGCAGACTTCCAATTGGAGTGAGCGCACCCAGTAGCAAACTTCACCTGGAAGAGTAAGGCTAGCGTTTTGCCCATTTCAGAAGCATGGTGCTTAAACAGCTTGGCCGGGAATGCATCGGGGCCTGGATGTGTTGAACATTTCAAGTTAAGCAACGTTTCCTTAATGATTTCATCGGTGAATAGAACGGTGTGAGTAGTAGGCATTACCTCATCTTCATAAGTAGGTTGAAAAAGACAGGTTTTTTGTCACGTTAGACTGAAAGATGTGAGAAAGATGTTCACCCTCATCCTTTTCCTCAGAGTTTTTCGCACCCTCGATAGTTCAAACTAGAGGAATAAGATCATTTTCTGCGTACTATACTTTGTGTGTACAAATTCGTCTTTGGGATTAATCAAAGCATGGATTATCATATCCTTTTTAAATACCCTTTAATCTCTGGTGCTCAGACTTGACTGGTTTTTGCTACAACTTGTAAAATTTGAGGGATCTCAGCATCATATCAATGCAAAATCTTTCCCATCGTTTTCTCTTCTCGGTAACTTCCCTCTTTAAGGATGGAGTCAGCCATCAGGGGTTTGTCTGATAACCCTAATTGCACACATGGGCAGTGTTTAAAAAGAAAGTTGTGGAATATCTCTTTGAATTGACCTAATTCTCGTCAACATCGTCAGAGAATATGGATGCCCAGTCAATAGGACAAAGGTGATTTTTCATCTGTTCTAAACCCCACGCCAAAATATTTGGTCAGAGATCAAGCGGTTAGGCACGCAAACGAAAAATGTGCATTTCCACTCGAGACACATATGGTCGCTCTTGCCTGGTGGCAGTAAGCAATTCACAACTTCAAGGTTCTCAGGTGAATTAGTGAACACAAGGTTAAGCAAATTCATGTGTTGCCCCCGCTAACCCTCGTCGGAAAAATAGACGTGCTTTGTAAGAAGCGAATTTCCGGTTGTGCCTAGAAGTAGCTCGTTTGAGAGCAGTTGACTGATGCAGAATTCTAGTCCATGTTAGGTGTATTAAAGTCCCCAAACATGGCAGTATTCGGTCGCAAAGCAAATAATTTAACCTAATCACACACTTTAACATCAGCTTCAAAATCATTTCTGGGGGCAATACACGGTTGAGAAATAGAGGCTTCGAGAACCATTGCCCTTACGGTCAACCATAGTGCTCCGTACAAGTCATCATAGAATTTCTTTCTGAAACATACAAGACATTCTTTAAAACAATTACTATGCCTCCACGTTTTCCATTTTCTAAGTCTCCGCGAAACCGTCAAAATCCAGGAAGTGTAAGCTCCATGCCTTCACCCTGTTCCGACACACATGTTTCTGTTTTTGTCGTGAAGGAAGGTCAAAAATATTGATACGAAGTTCGTTTATTTTTAATAATAGACTTTGCGCGTTAGTATACATTAATTTAAGCATTGAGTTCGGAAAAGCTCCGTTTTTAGCCATGACACAATCTACTGGAATAATAGGGCGGTTATTTTTACCGGTTTGATCAAAAGGGAGTAGGAAGAAAACCGTTTTACTGTCAGATATTCGTAAATTACCAGGTTCTGTTCTCCGTTGGTGCACAATGTTCTTAATTCTTCGACTAGTTTGTGACGTTTCATTCGTTTTGCAGGTGAGTAGTCAAAATCCATAAAAACAAACTTTTACGAATTTTTGAGTTTAGAATGCCTAGATAAGATTAATTTTGCCTGTAAATTTCTACCTAGGAGGAAGTTGAGGTGTCGTGGTCATGTCTATGGAACGATCTGTAATCTATTTCCATAACGAAAGGCCTTAAGGATGATTATTTTATCCGATAGTTGCAGCATTTCGTTGAGACGTTCTTAGAATTGCTCTTAGTCTGCAGCTATTCCGTCCTTGGGGTGGTAGTGGGGAATCTGGGAGACTAGATTATGATTCAGTGATCGCCAACGATCACACCTCTGATTTCCGAGGCCTGGTCGTCATCGGCTGATACTCTAGCTTCGTTAAAGGAGGCTAAAAAAGAGGAGACAGCTGCACAATTGGTGTTTTTTTCTCCGTGCATCTCGTTTGTGGTTATAGATAAGGCATAATGAATGATAATGCATTGTGCTCAATCTGAAGGGTCTTCAATCAGAGGGCTCTGTGGAGAACTTGCATTTTTTGCAGTTACAACGTTTTCAGTTTGAGCTTTAACCCTGTTGATGCGAAAATACATAAGGAGTAGCTAATTTAACCCTTAGGGTACACTGCTATATGGCATTGTGCTGGTCAATGTTACCACTGAGTTAGGTTGAGAATATATGCAGACCGTCTGATGATAGTCTGCGTCGTCCGTTGAGCCCTTACATTCCTTTTTCCTTCTGTTTGTTCATCTTCATCAATTTTATTTCGCAGTTCTGATAATTTGTCGGGCGAGTCTGATATAGGTCGCTTAAGACCCTGCAAATATTTTTTTGTGGTATTACGAGAGGTTTTCTTCTGAATGTTTTGCTTCGCGAATTGCTATCTGACTGTTATTTACAGGAGTCTTGCATATCGTTTTTCCACATTTCTGGTGCTTCATCAAGCAAAGATGGCCCTCACTCTACTCCCGATTTTAAACATTTAAATAGTAAACGTTGTTTGTTCCTCTTAAAACAAGAGCGCTGTGGATACAAACTCCTTCATAGTTTTTAACTTCTTACTCCATTGACTAAACTAAGAGACTATCGATCTACAACCAGGACATGAGTTCTAGGTACGTCTTTTGTAGAGCATTTACGATGAGTCCACTGGCGTGCGGAGCGTGTAGTGATTAACATGTGACCCACTGCATGCAAGGTTCCTGGTTCAAATCAAGGCGTGCGTCACTTTGGGATTCAAGTGAAGACTCCAGAATTTTCGCAGACTCTTCTATATCCACAAACGAATAAACCAGCCATGTAAAAATGTTGCTTTATCTCTGGGAGAAATCAACTTTTACGATGTTCTCTCACTAGATAAGTGACGTTTATAATTTGGGTTATCGTTATCGTCTTCAGAAACATTCAAGAAATAAAATTTTAGGGAAAACTTTTGAGCGGGACGGTGCAAACGAATAGATAACTGTGGAAAGAGTTATCTCAGTCTTTATAGAAGTTCTAGGTGTCGTTTGCCAGCCGAGCAGCCTTTGCCGGGACTTGCAAAGCAGAATCGGAGAAAGTCGTGATCCGAGCATCTGAGAAATTTTCGCAGGTTAGTGAGGAGGAAGAAACTGATGAGTGAAATTCAAATTCTTGGTAACTACAGATTGCAAAAAGTGTCCAGTAGGCTAGCTCGAAAAATATTAAAAATCCTGGAAGGTTGAAAACCGTAAACAAAGATGAAGTGCAGTGGAATTAATCGCTGATGGACAGTGGAGTTAACTGTATCGGAAAAAGAGGACTTTCAAAAGCTGTTTTGTTTTCAGGACACTTGAGCAGATACTGATAAAATATTATGCAGACAACTTGGTCTTTCCTCTTTTAATAAATGGCGTTTAAGTGAAAGACATGTACTGCTACATGAAAACATAATGATTTAAAATTATTCGACAACCACGCTTTCCATGCTACTACATATTCAAGCTCGTAGTTCACATATGACTGCTTGAAGGATTTCCTGTTTCAGAAAAATAGGCAGGTTCACGCCTAGCTGTGGCAAAGCATTTATGCATGTGTGCAAAAAGTAAATAAATAAATACACATTTTTAATGCCGGTTAAGATGATTTGTCAAAAGAAAATATAAACTAGAGATCAGGAAAGCATCGATTGCCTACAACTGATTTTAGGTTTTTCTGAAGCTTAAAGTATTTACATGCACCGTTTACTTTTCGAACTCAAGAGAGAACGTAATTAAAAACATTACCAATAACCTTTTGATATGTGTACATGAAATGCCAAAAATATTTTGACTGTCAAAAATCCCTCGACTGTCCCTAGAATTTCAAAAGCCCCTTGACTGACCCTGGACGGTCAAACATCCCTAGTCTGTCCCAAGACTGTCAAGGGTTACCCCCTTGTATCTCAGTCTGTGACAATTACGGAAGCTCGGCTTTTTGAGTAAGGCTCGATGGTTAAATTTTCCTCAGCAGCTATGAGCTAGTTACTCGTTCTAAGAGATTAATAACTATTATGTTCACCAAAAATGACATTGAGATATTTCCATTCGACTGGGTGGTTCATTGATGGAAGAGAAACATAACCATCATGGTATCTGTTTGCTCATCTACATCATCATATCTAGAAGGATTACTATAGCAGCTGCATTTCATGCTCTCCAATTTCAGTTTTTATGCCGTCGTGCTCAATAAATCTTAACCTGGACAAGAAATGCGTCAATGATACACTAATCCTACATAGCAGCGCTTATAAACCAGAGATTTGAAGACGGTATTATAAAAACAACTTTTCAGGTGGATAACATGGGCTGCGCCATGGCACTGACGGACCTTCCTTTCCGCGTGTCAAAAATATATAGGTGCCTCAGAAGAACTTTGCGGTTTTGTATGCGCTGATGGGAATACGGCTGCTTCTTACGTTCTTGCAACACAATCCCGAAAATTTTACAACTAAAATTCGATCGAATTTGACTCAAACACCGTATTCTCTCTGTATCAGGATGCCGTAATTTTGAACTAATTAAATGCCGAATACCTTCAGTTTGAAGCTGTTTCTGAGCGCTTTTTGCTAAATTTAAAAAAATGTGCAGTAAAAAGTCTTTTTGTGTTTGGCAGAATTCAAACCGTAAGCGTTGTTAACGAGTACTATTATACCCTGGAGAACAAAACTGTATGCAGGAATCATAGAACGCTCATGTATCTGCAAACAATGAGGTAACGGGAAATAAGTCTAAGATCCTTCTGCAGTTTTTATACTATGGACAATGTTATTTCATAGTTCGGCTGCGTGTCCATCAAGCGTTTTCCACGCCTGCAGATAAGAATTTCGTGCATGTTGACTTTATCACGTATCTTCGGCTGGGATAAACGTACGGCAGCTGCGAGAGCGGCGTCCTAAGTGTATGATTGTGCGACGTCGTCACAAGCGCATAGGGTTGGGTCACCAAAAGTGCTCACTTCACATACCGGAGTTCGGGTAAAAATCCAAACGGAGGAAGAATAGTTAAAGTGGCTGAATGAGGTACGTACGAATAGTAATGTTAGGGAGAGCATGGGTGTCAGCAACTGTCAGGAAGGAGCCATTTTGAGGAGGCAACCAAAGAAAGATGGTGGCTGGGTTGTTGACGTGTACTTTGATGGCAAACCCGAGTGACGTGTCATTTTTGTGAATTGTGTTAAGAGATACCGCTGGCGATAAAGGAGGTTAGTTGTGCGGTGTCGGGAAGGCAGCCAGCAGCTGGCACTGATGGAGGATTGCTATGTTTGACTTGAACGAAACCATGGTGCGCTCGGCAGGGCTGAGCGTCCATTTAATTTTGAAAGCGTTACTATAGAGTTTCATTTCTTGCTCGCCGTTTTCAGGTAAATGCTGTCGCACTCCCTCAAATCTGGAACTTTACAAGAAAATGCGTCAATGTAATACTAATTCTAGATAGCAGGGCTCATAAACCGGAGAGTTGAAGACGCTTTGTTCAAGTCAGGATTCATCTGATTATGCACCCTAGGCTGATGGTTAAGTTCAAGCCTTGATACCTGTAGCAGGAAACTGTAAAGTATAGCAAAGTGAAAATACATGCCATTTTAGTTATCTCCTAGTATGGACATTTCAACTGGACATGCAAGGTACATAATGCATCCCTCTAGTCAAATCTCAGGCACGAAAGTTGATTATGGCACATGTCGTGACGTGCAACAGTATGCGGTCAAGAGGTTAAAAAGCTTGTAGTGGGGAGTCCAGCAGAGAGTGAGATAGGTGGAGTGGAAGTCTACTATCACTATAATCCATCACAAGGCACCGTCCCCACACAACCCTACTGTGGAGCCTACGGTGGACATCGTCAATTCAATGGTCAAACTTTCACAAGCTCGAAGTACCATCCTCCTAAATTATGACATTCACAATGCGGCACATTCCCACTCAGAAGTTTGGAACACCTGAAGCCTTATGTCGGCTAAGCGTTAGCGAGGCAAACTCAAGGATAGATGATGATTGAAAAACACCATGATGCATCAGATGCGCTTTCTGGCAAGTATCTCGCACAGCCGATAATATCAGGGCAACCACCTGAGCAGATCCATTATTTCATCAGGTGAGAGAGGTCCTTTTTACCGTTGGCCGGTGAAAACAAAGTGCACCCATCTATAAAACCCTTTAGATGCCGAAAGAATCAATTGTATCTCAACACCATCGACATCGTGTATTATGGTTGAATGGTTGCTTTTAGACCCGGACAAAAGCAACAGGGCTTACGTGAAGATCCATGGTGGATGCCAGGGAGCATAAGCCACACAAAACAGCTAGCATGAAAATATGTTGATTGACCGAGTGGTGAGAACGAAAAAGAAGCTTTCTTTCAAAGCTAAATAAAGTACCACCGGAGATGAGGAGCACATGCATCAGAGTTCATAAGTACTTGGCCGGACCGTTCTTGACCCGGATCATCCTAGTAGTTCATGCGTGGTTAAAGAGGCTGCCCATATTTGACATCTAGGAGATGCAGCTGATACAACAATAAACGTACGGATGAGCTCATGTCACAACATGGCATTCTAACAGAGATTTCGACTGACAACGAAACCCAATTTAACCTTATTAAGTTTTTCAATTATTGTGGGAGTTCAGGGTAAGCCGTTACGACTGCCTCAGCTTAATATAATGGCCCGCCATCAGAGTTTTGTTTGCATTTTTAAAGAGAACCATAAAAGAAAAGGGAGCACAGTCGTTAACCATGTACCTCAACCTGTTTGCTGCTTGCGTTTCCAGCAGCACTGATGTGCGACCCTGACCACAAAAACGCCAAGCAAAGCGTTTGTTTTAGACTAGTATCTTTATGTATGCCTGTGGTATTTGAAAACCCGAAATCCGTGTTGGCCAACCACTCAGAATAAAACTTTAAAACGGAAGGTAAAAGAGCTGTTTGGGCGCCTAAAGGAATGATCTACGTGCTTTAGTTTGCGCTTTAGCTGGTTGATAAATAACAGAGAGTTTGATAGCGCTGCCCATAATTGTTGCTTGGCATCAACCAGACTTCTTTTCAAGCCCTAGACAGGAAAAATTGATATGTCTGTCAATTGGATTTTTGTAGCAATTATGAGTTTCGTGTTCGGTCACAAAGTCGACGGGGCATATAGTTACACAATTAAATAGATCAGCGCAGAAATTAGAAGAATGTATTCGCAATATCTATTTTCTACTAACTATTCGTAAATGCCCTTTTCTTAGTAAAATAGCCATACCCATCGAATGCAAATGATTTACTCTTTATTAGGACCTAAAACATGTGAAACTCAGGATCCACACAATTACCGAGTAAATATACTGTTATCGAGCGTAAAAGAAAGAATATAACCGTCCTAAGCTGAGATAGTGAAGACATACAAAGCCAAAAATGTGCAAACTAATGGAAATACCCCAAAATTTTTGAACGAAAACGATTTTCTGCAGGTTTAGGTAAATTGACCAGACGGGCATCTTAATAAACTCAATGTTAACGACGTGGTTTCCTTTGTCTGCAGTGACCCTAGGTACATTTTACAGTGGGACTCCGATTGTGCTTTCCATTTAGGGGTATATCCGATGCAGCCCTACCGGAAAAACTCAGCTTCAATAGCCAGATGAAGAAGCAAAGTAAAAAATGTTTAGTCATCTCCAGGAACCCACAGTGCGCAATTTTGATTGAGTTTATATTATAGTAACCGCTTTCGCCTAGAGCGGACCGAAGACCCGTGGCCCTGTGTGTATAGGGCCGAAGCCACGCCCATGCAAGTGTGCGGGTATGGCGTGATCTCTGGTGTGAAGCGCACACTACCTTTAGTTGAGGTCTGTGTGTAAAAGGCAGAAAGTGGCCTCGCTTCAAAAACTCCACAACAAGCTTCTCTAGTGCTCAGACAGGTTGCATAGTCTGCCAACTGAGCGTCCAAAGTTAGCAATTACATAGACTATACGCAACTGACGGAGCTTGATCGCGGCAAACAGGTGCTAGGAATCAAGCCGCAAAATGAGTCAATATCTCGAGAAAACTAGAATACGTAGTTAGAATTTAGGTGATTGATGACGTTTGACTTACCCATCAGTGAACATCCAGGACCCATCCGTTGTAAGTACTTTGGCATCACTGATAGCATGTTAAGCAAAGGCCTGAGAATGTTATAGATTAGCTCGCATAAACTTACGAACACAACTGTTCAGGTGTCACATTCCTGTGATGTAGATTATCATTATTACATACTG